>JABSTT010003002.1:0-46789 GCA_013339685.2 Hyalomma asiaticum
TTCTCATTTTTTTTATTTAAACGCGTGATGTTCTAGGCAGGTGAAGACATGTACGCAATTTTAGGAAGCTTTAGGAATATTTTTATCAAACTTACCAAACGAAGAGGTGGTAGCGATCACCTTAGTCTGACAGGAATCTTATGAACAATGCTGTTATAGATGCGACGGCTACGAGGGACTACATTTTGATTTACACCGACTACACAACATGCATTTTACTTCGTGTGCCAGATAAGTACGCAGGTAAGTGAGCGAACTGCTTTTTATTTCTAAGGAAATTTTCCTGTAAATGCAATGGTTGGCGTTTCTGTGGCATGTGTGCGTTGCATAGATGTGCTGTTTACAGCGTCTTTCAGTCAACTGCCGGCAAACTTTAAAAACGCACACGTGCGTGTACAGGAACTATTTACCGACATTTCACAATATCCGTTAAAGGGCAAGGAATAGGAAAACACTTTTTCACGTATTCCTAAATTACCCTTTCAAAATACGAACAGCACCACTCTTGCCACGAGAGATCACTTACCTAGCGAGAAGCAGGAGTAGGAGGAAGAGAAAGGAATTGGAAAGGCAGGGAGTTTAACCTGGGCTGAGCCCGGTAGGCTACCCAGCACTTGGGAAGGGAGAAGGAGAGGGATAGATTTAGAAGATATAGATAAATCGAGAAAACGAACGAGAAACTGCAGTGTCGCTGACATTATAAAACTTCTTTGTCCATTCTCGAAGACGGTCAATGAGCCCAGTAGCATTCTGAACGTGCAGCAACTATGCCGTTCCTGGCGTAGCTGACGTGCACAGCGTCATGAACCTAAGATGATCTTGTCAGTGGTGAAAACTTTAGCAAGAAAACGCAAAACAAAAGGAAACCATACCGGTGGCGAAGCCACCTTCACGTTACCGCACTAACTCACTGTGACGTTGGAAATTTTGAAAACGCCTTGTATGATGCACAAAATTATTTTTTGGTAAATATGAATCCTACATTTATCCTAGAATCCAAATATCCTACAATCCAAATATCAATCTAAATATGAATCAATCCAAATATGAATCCTACAATCCAAATATGAATCCTTATAGGAGATGCAGAGATTTAGGGGGGCCACAGCGTGGGTATCATCAAAGTTCATTGAGCCCATGTAGCCATTACTTAAGAAACGAAAGAAATCTTTTGAAATCCATGACAAAACGCTTTAAGTTCGGGTGCCTATGTGGGGCGCGATAGTCTAAAACGAAACCAACCTCTTCTAGTACTGAACCTATGGTGGCGAAATCAACAATAGAGTTACCAAACAATAATCTATAGGTTCAAGTGATTCACTGTTTCTCTTTAGCGTCGCTTTAGCTTCCTTGCTCGGGCAATAAAAGACAATATATTATTTTAACGATCTTCAAAGCATTCTTTCAACTCAATCTGTACAGTGGTAAAGTTGTAGGGTATGTTATGTCGTGTTCGGATAACATACTTTCCTAACAATATGTGCAGTGATTCTAACTTTTCCGGGCTTCAGAGAAAGTGTCCGATATCCGAACTAATTCCGGCGTACCCCACGCATTCTGGGAGTCGTTGTCATGCATGAGGGGGTCAATGGATAAGGGGGTCTATGCTTAACGTCGGATGCACCGTTGGGACTGGATTTTAGCTCAGGTACGACGCGAGGTTGGCGCTAATGTCATTGCGCAGCACAGACGGCTGTTTTGTCGAAGGGAAATACACGCTACGGCGCTTGGATGTGCGTGTTATAGCGCCTTTTGTTGAAGTATTCCTACAGCATCTCTAAAAGTTCAATAAAGTCACGCCGAGTGATAGTAGAACACATGCATTCTTTGTTATTATTTCATTGCTATGACTCACAATAATCACGGACTCGAAGGCTGCTCGAGGCTTCACAAATAACCGAGCCTCCATGGACACTGCGGTAGGGACCCGACGCCATTAGACCCTAATTGCGCAACAATTCTGCAGTATTACAGAGATAACAGAAAAATGTATCCAGCACCACATAATAATCTCACAGCAATTCAAACTAAACGGCGCTACACAGACTACAGACAAATACACACACCAATTTAAACAGCTACATACATTCTACCCCACAGTATACAAAGATATGTCCGCGGTGCGGGTCCGCGCGAACTCTGTTTCACATTACGTAAGAGTGTATGTACACTACACAATGAACACCACAACATGAACAACACTGAGGAACAATGGTAGGCACTGCTGTCCAGCTAGGTCTTTGAGATCAGCTTTGGCTGGTCCAAAGGGCAGAGATGATGGCATGGGCCAGCGGAGCCCTGGAATAGGGGCTCCGACCATTTCCGATGCCGCGCCTTCAGGGGCAACAGTTTTCTTTCTATATCTTAATAATAAAGTTTTGTTTTTATTGATATGATATTAGGAGACGTTGGCGCACAAATAAGGCGCCGGCTACTCCTTGGCTCCTGGGTTGGTCCGTACAACATGCATGGTTACTAAGCGGTATGCGAAGCAATCTGGCATAATCACAAGAACAGTGGTTCCGTCAGAACAGTAAGGAAAGAATCACACTCGCAAAGTATACGTATATAAGTTGGAACACATGGCAGCCATCATCATCATCATCATCAGCCTGTTTAGGTCCACTGCAGGACGAAGGCCTCTCCCAACGATTTCCAATCCACCCTATCCTGAGCGAGTTGGTTCCACTTTATGCCTGCAAACGTTTTAATTTCATCGCTCCATCTAACCTTTTGCCTACCTCTGTTGCGTTTTCCCTCTCGTGGTATCCATTCCGTCGCTCTTACTGTCCACCTATTATCCTTCCTCCTCATGACATGCCCTGCCCAGGTCCACTTCTTTTAATTGATAAGATAATATCGGCTACTCCTGTGTTCTCTGATCCATTCCGCTCGTTTTTTATCTCTTAGCGTTACCCCTATCATTTTTTTTCCATTGCACGTTGCGTGCTCCTTAGTTTCATCCCTAGTTTTTCGTTATTCTCCATGTTTCTGCACCGTACGTTAGCACTGGGAGAATACAGTGATTGAATACTTTTCGCTTTAATGAGAGCGGTAAGTTTCCGGTCATGATTTCGTAATGCCTTCCGAATGCGCTCCAGCCCAGCCTTATTCTACAGAGAATTTCGTTTTCCTGGGTAGGAGTTCCTGATATTAACTGTCCCAGATATACATATTCGTTTACACATTGTAAGGGTTCATTGTTGATTTTAAATTCCTGTTCCTTAGCTAAGCTATTGAGCATAACTTTGGTCTTTTGCCTATTCATTTTTAATCCAATTTTCATGCTTTCCCTGTTTAGGTCATCAATCATGTTTTGTAATTCGTCACCATCATTGCTAAAGAGCACAATGTCGTCTGCAAATCTTAAATTGTGTAGATATTCTCAGTCTATTCGAATTCCCTTGTCTTCCCAGTCTAGACATTAAAGACTTCCTCTGAACATGCAGTGAATAGCATCGGGGATATTGTATCTCCCTGTCTCACACCTCTCCTGATCGGGATTTCTCTGCTTCTCTCATGTAGGAGTAGTGTGGCTGTGCAATCTTTTATAGTTGTTTATGGTTTTCACGTATACGCCAGGTACCCCTTGTCGACGTAGAGCTTCTAGAACTGCTTGTATTTCTATGGAGTCAAATGCTTTCTCGTAGTCGATAAACGCCATATAAGAGGTTTGTTATATTCCGCGTACTTCTCAATTACTAGGTTGATAGCGTGGCTGTGGTCCATTGTCGAGTAACCTTTCCTAAAACCAGCTTGTTCTCTCGGTTGGTTAAAGTCGAGTGTTTCTCTTATCCTTGTAGAAATTAGCTTTGTAAATAGCTTGTATATTACTGGGAGTAGGCTGATTGTTCTGTAATTCTTTAAGTCCTTTATGTCACCTTTCTTGTGGATAAGGATTATATAGTATTTTTCCAGCTGCGCGGTACGCTACATGTCTTGATACATTTCGTGAAGAGCGATGCAAGTTTTTCAAGTACAATATCTCCTCCGTCTTTGATCAAGTCAGCTGTTATACCATCGTCACCAGCTGCTTTACCGCGGGACATGCCTTTGGCAGCTTTTTTGACTTCGTCGGCGGTTATACATGGAATTTCCGTGTTCTCCTCTGGTTCTATTTCTATTAAGGTTGTATGGTCTGTCTGAGAGCTGTACAGTTCCGAGTAGAAATCTTCTGCTACCTTTACTATTTCGGTGAAACTGTTGATAACGTTACCTTGTTATCTTTTAGTGCATGCATTTTGTTTTGTCCTAAGTGCAGTTTCTTTCCGACCGATTTAATGCTGGTGCCTTTTCTACTGCTTTCTCTATTTCTCTCATGTTAAGGTTTCTTACATCTCTTTGCCTGGCTTTACTGATCAATTTTGATAGTCTGTGAATTCTATCTTATCTTTTGATGAAGTTACTTTCATTTGTTGGCGTTTTTTTATTAAGTCCTTGGTAGATTGGGACAGCTTACTTTTTGCTTGCTTTGTTGTTTTACCCCGACTTCTGTCGCGGTTTCAAGGATTGTTTTCGTTATGGTTTTGTTTATTTGTTCTAAATCGTCACCGTTTCGTCTAAGGCCTCGAACTTGTTGCTTAGGGCGACTTTAAATTCGTCGACCTTGGCTCTGATTACCTCTACATTACATTTTTTTCTAGTAAAAATTAGTTCTTTTTTCTTTAGGTTAAGTACAATCTTTGCCCTTACTAGTCTGTGATCGCTGCATTTTATCTTCCCCACCACTTCTGTGTCTTGAATTATACTTAGTTGTTCGCACATTATAAAGTCAATTTCATTCTTTGTTTCCCCGTTAGGGCTTTTCCACGTCCACTTCCTATTTTGTGTTTCAACGGCACTAATACATAATACGTGCGTAGTTTAGTCTTTAACGGCAAGTATGAAGCGGCACTACAGTGACACGAGCTTCAACAAAATGCACACCTAAACTGACGTAGGGATTTGTTGTCAACAGGTATTCAGTGAATTTCAAAGGAAATTTTAGTATTTCTGACCGGTATGGGTTCACGAATGAAAAGCGCACCGCACCCAATCAAATTACCGTCTGGAATACACAAGGTAAGATGTTTTCTCTTTCTTCCCTTGTATATATTTAAACTACTTCCGCCGCAGTCTCTGCACTCTTCGCCGCATAATTATGTATGACGGTGGCTATCCGTCATCGTGGAGATCCTTATTATAAAAACGCAAGTTTTCTTTAAGACATACTAGTATATAGCTATATTCTGTCTAGTATAGTATATTCTGTCTGAAAGAATGAATGAATAAGTTTATTGTGAGCAGACGAAAGGTGGTCGGCCCTCTTGTGGGTGGTCTCCTCAGACCAGGAAACCATGGGCCTAAATCTGTCTGAGAAAGATAACAAAGTATTTTCAGATATTAATATATAGCAATCATTATTTCCTGTTTTTCTTTATTTCTCATTGTATATTACCGATCTGTTCGGCTCTTGACCGTTGCGATAAAACCTGCCCCGCCACGGCGCTCGGCTACTGGTGCTGTTGCGACTGGCCTGCTAGAACAGCCGACCAGCGCATAACGTGGTGGCGAGCGGCGAAGACGACGGGCAGGTACCGGGACTTCGGACGACGAGAGCCGAGACAGATCGAGAATACTGAACAGAAGTTTATATATTTACGTTAAGGAAGGAATGCGGACGAAATGCGCCGTGATCAAGCTCGGAGGCTCGTTTTATACAAGTTCAAGTCTCGTGTTAGGGAACATGCCGTAGAGGGGTCCAATGAAAGCACTAATGTCCGTTTGAAGGGGTCGTCCCTCCGACGCCCATGGTTACCACCTCCAACGGGGTGTCAACTTCACCCCGTCCCCATGTACATCTCCAGAGCTGCTAGTGCACGCCTTTGAACAAATCGTCGCAAACGACGGACGTACAGAAAGGTTGCCGACACAAGCACTTAGCACACCTTCTTGCCGTGCAAAGTCAAAGCGTTCGAGCGAGCGACACACACACGAACACAGTAGAAGAGCAGCGTTGTTTCACAGCCATGCTCTCGCGGCCGCACCTGGTCTAGCCGAGTCAGGTGCGTCTCTCATCAATGTTCGCTCACAGGCACCGGCAGTGACGAAGCCCATCATCAATAGCCTGGCTGGTGACCCATCACGGAGGCTGTTAAGCCTCCGTGATGGAAGTAGTGAGTGAGCACGCTGGTATAGTGCCTGGTATAGGCACTGTAACGCTGGTCTAACTGTGCTAAAGTTGTGTGCGCGTTCGCAGCGCCGAAAAAGGCAAGCTGCGTCGGGCCGCGCTGAGGATGTAACAGTCTTGCGGTAATTAATAGACATGGTGTTTCAGAGAGTCGACTTCCTGCCATAAAACCAAACCGTGAATAAAGCATGAAAACAATGCAAAGCAATGTGTGGTTGTGTATATGAGCCCAACCCGGCTCAGCAATACAGAACTACAAGCTTTCGCTTGCACAACCGGCCCTAGCTGAGCTAAGCCGCAGACATTTTTTTCATGATGGACATATAGTTCTCATTTTTTTTTATTTAAACGCGTGATGTTCTAGGCAGGTGAAGACATGTACGCAATTTTAGGAAGCTTTAGGAATATTTTTATCAAACTTACCAAACGAAGAGGTGGTAGCGATCACCTTAGTCTGACAGGAATCTTATGAACAATGTTGTTATAGATGCGACGGCTACGAGGGACTACATTTTGATTTACACCGACTACACAACATGCATTTTACTTCGTGTCAGATAAGTACGCAGGTAAGTGAGCGAACTGCTTTTTATTTCTAAGGAAATTTTCCTGTAAATGCAATGGTTGGCGTTCTGTGGCATGTGTGCGTTGCATAGATGTGCTGTTTACAGCGTCTTTCAGTCAACTGCCGGCAAACTTTAAAAACGCACACGTGCGTGTACAGGAACATTTACCGACATTTCACAATATCCGTTAAAGGGCAAGGAATAGGAAAACACTTTTTCACGTATTCCTAAATTACCCTTTCAAAATACGAACAGCACACTCTTGCCACGAGAGATCACTTACCTAGCGAGAAGCAGGAGTAGGAGGAAGAGAAAGGAATTGGAAAGGCAGGGAGTTTAACCTGGGCTGAGCCCGGTAGGCTACCCATTATTCGGAGTCGGTTTCTTTCGGCAAATTGTACTAGCATTTCCCCACGGTTATTCCTATGGCCGACGCCGTAGTTGCCAATCGCCTGCTCTCCACTTTGTTTTGTCCCTACTTTTGCGTTGAAATCCCCCATGACTACTGTGTATTGCGTCCGTACTTTCTTTATTGCTAATTCGATATCCTCGTAGAACTGCTCTACTTGTTCGTCGTCGTAGCTCGTTGTGGGCGCATATCCCTGGATTATCTTAAGTTTATACCGCTTATTTAGTTTTATTACGACGCACGCAACCCTTTCGTTAATGCTGTAGAATTCATCTACGTTGCCCGCTATATCTTTGTGAATTAGGAACCCAACGCCATATTCCCTCTTTTCGGGTAATCCTCTATAGCAGAGGACATGTCCATTGTTTAAGACTATGTAAGCTTCACCTGTTCTCCTAACTTCGCTAAGGCCAATGACGTCCCAACTAACTCCCTCTAGTTCCTCGAGTAGTTCCGCTAATCTAGCTTCGCTGGAGAGGGATCTTGCATTGAACGTTCCAATGTTCAGCTTCCAGTGGCGGCCTGTCCGGGTCCAGTGATTGTTACTGCCCTCTGCTGCTTCGCAGAGCTGACCGCCGCCGTGGACAGATGTGCTGCAGCTGCTGGACACTGAGGGCGAGGGGTTTAATTGTAGACATCGTGTGGGAGGTGGTGGCCAAGTACTTCACCAGGGAGGCCAATTCCTGTTCTGGTGTAGGAGTGAGCTGTAAACGGCACTTGAACGACTGAAAGCCTTTCAGGTGTATAGATGGATGGATGGATGCTGTGAGCGTCCCCTTTGTAACGGGGCGGTGACTTTGTGCGCCACCAGGCTCGTAGGACTTTTTGTGGCCTGGCGATGGTGTCCTGGCGATGGTGTCCAACCATCGCCAGGCCCCCCTATACCGACGTTATCTCGAGCTTATGACAACCATCCTTGGGAAAAAAAAAAGGGGGGGGTGGGGGGGATGGGCGTCGAACCTGTGACCCTTGGCGGTCTCAGTGGCGGCGGTTCCGCATACTTTCGAGTAAAAGTCTCTAATAAATAAATAAGAATGTCACTGGCAGAAAAACGTCCATAGTCAGTCACAGGCACGTGGTCGCGTAAAGGAATCACTAGACATTGCATAACATAACAATACAGTAGCCTGTTAAATAGTCATAGAAATCACAAAAAGGCGAGATACCTGAAAGCACCAATTGCGCTAATAACGTCCAGCAATGCCGCTTTCTTCCAAAAAAGTTTTGAGTGCTTTCAACGCGCTTTTTTGCAAGGCCGTCGTCGGCCATGGGCCCAGAGGTTTCCTTAAACTGGGTGGCCGACGGTCCAGTTTTGTTTTCTCTCTCTATCTCATTACCATGGCAGCGCTTAGCACACATTAGAAGCGCGATTGGTGAAGTACAAGCGTTGTAATCACAACTGCGAGAGCAATGAGATTATTTACCATATGCTCAGTGCGAAGCAGCCGTAGCCTAGTTGTAGCGTGCTTGCTTCGCACCTCGCAGAGCGGGGTTCGATGCCTCATAGCGCTTTGTAGGTTACTTATGTGTCTGTTCGCTTTTTCAATCTGGATTTCAATCACAAGCTGCGACAGACGGAATGTTTTTCTTGTTCTAAGCGCGTTATAGTGCTATGTTAAAATCATATTTTGTTTGGTCCTTCTTTGATATAGGCTGTATTAAATTCATACACCATTCGTGCTTACCCGCGTATACGGGAACATTTACCGACATTTCACAATATCCGTTAAAGGGCAAGGAATAGGAAAACACTTTTTCACGTATTCCTAAATTACCCTTTCAAAATACGAACAGCACACTCTTGCCACGAGAGATCACTTACCTAGCGAGAAGCAGGAGTAGGAGGAAGAGAAAGGAATTGGAAAGGCAGGGAGTTTAACCTGGGCTGAGCCCGGTAGGCTACCCAGCACTTGGGAAGGGAGAAGGAGAGGGATAGATTTAGAAGATATAGATAAATCGAGAAAACGAACGAGAAACTGCAGTGTCGCTGACATTATAAAACTTCTTTGTCCATTCTCGAAGACGGTCAATGAGCCCAGTAGCATTCTGAACGTGCAGCAACTATGCCGTTCCTGGCGTAGCTGACGTGCACAGCGTCATGAACCTAAGATGATCTTGTCAGTGGTGAAAACTTTAGCAAGAAAACGCAAAACAAAAGGAAACCATACCGGTGGCGAAGCCACCTTCACGTTACCGCACTAACTCACTGTGACGTTGGAAATTTTGAAAACGCCTTGTATGATGCACAAAATATTTTTTGGTAAATATGAATCCTACATTTATCCTAGAATCCAAATATCCTACAATCCAAATATCAATCTAAATATGAATCAATCCAAATATGAATCCTACAATCCAAATATGAATCCTTATAGGAGATGCAGAGATTTAGGGGGGCCACAGCGTGGGTATCATCAAAGTTCATTGAGCCCATGTAGCCATTACTTAAGAAACGAAAGAAATCTTTTGAAATCCATGACAAAACGCTTAAGTTCGGGTGCCTATGTGGGGCGCGATAGTCTAAAACGAAACCAACCTCTTCTAGTACTGAACCTATGGCGAAATCAACAATAGAGTTACCAAACAATAATCTATAGGTTCAAGTGATTCACTGTTTCTCTTAGCGTCGCTTTAGCTTCCTGCTCGGGAATAAAAGACAATATATTATTTTAACGATCTTCAAAGCATTCTTTCAACTCAATCTGTACAGTGGTAAAGTTGTAGGGTATGTTATGTCGTGTTCGGATAACATACTTTCCTAACAATATGTGCAGTGATTCTAACTTTTCCGGGCTTCAGAGAAAGTGTCCGATATCCGAACTAATTCCGGCGTACCCCACGCATTCTGGGAGTCGTTGTCATGCATGAGGGGGTCAATGGATAAGGGGGTCTATGCTTAACGTCGGATGCACCGTTGGGACTGGATTTTAGCTCAGGTACGACGCGAGGTTGGCGCTAATGTCATTGCGCAGCACAGACGGCTGTTTTGTCGAAGGGAAATACACGCTACGGCGCTTGGATGTGCGTGTTATAGCGCCTTTGTTGAAGTATTTACAGCATCTCTAAAAGTTCAATAAAGTCACGCCGAGTGATAGTAGAACACATGCATTCTTTGTTATTATTTCATTGCTATGACTCACAATAATCACGGACTCGAAGGCTGCGTGTAGGAACTACCAAAGGGGTCGAATAGGTACGAAGGCATACCAAATTCTAACCAAAGCTAATAAGGAAATCCCAGTCGAATACACCAAGACCATAATCTGGGCGCAGGGCAGGGTATACAGGACACCACTATTGCGGACGAGGCGGCTCGAGGCTTCACAAATAACGAGCCTCCATGGACACTGCGGTAGAGGACCCGACGCCATTAGACCCTAATTGCGCAACAATTCTGCAGTATTACAGAGATAACAGAAAAATGTATCCAGCACCACACAATGAACACCACAACATGAACAACACTGAGGAACAATGGTAGGCACTGCTGTCCAGCTAGGTCTTTGAGATCAGCTTTGGCTGGTCCAAAGGGCAGAGATGATGGCATGGGCCAGCGGAGCCCTGGAATAGGGGCTCCGACCATTTCCGATGCCGCGCCTTCAGGGGCAACAGTTTTCTTTCTATATCTTAATAATAAAGTTTTGTTTTTATTGATATGATATTAGGAGATGTGGGCGCACAAATAAGGCGCCGGCTACTCCTTGGCTCCTGGGTTGGTCCGTACAACATGCATGGTTACTAAGCGGTATGCGAAGGTGCTCGATTTCGAACTTGACAGGGTTCAGGATACAGCGTAGCTTGTGGCGTCCACCTCCTCCTCACCCTCGCTTCCCTTTCTCACTCCTTGCTACACTGTGCTGCACGAAAGTATGCTGTGTTTTACCTTCTCCCCACCTTCGTTCCCTCCTATTCACTCCCACGTAATTCTTCCTTTTTCCACCTTCCTTCCTTTCCATCCTCCTCACCTTCACTTCTCTTTCCCAGTCCTTGCTACACAATACTGTACAAGACCATCCAATGTCATGCCTTACGTGAGGTGGGCGGAGCAAGCGCCGGAGTAGCGAAGCGACATGACAGTGCATGCTCAGCGGGCAGTAGTTATGCGGTGTCGTGTCTACGACTCGCAGAGCACGTGCGGCGCCGGTGTGGTATTAGCGGTTGGTAGACAGCGCGAGGTGCTCCGTGGTAGTTTTCTGAAAACGCTAGTTTTTATGGCCGGCATTTAACAGCGTATTGTTAAAATTGGATGTGGCTTTGCCATCTGAACCACCAATGACGAGCAAAACTTGGAGGGTTTAGCACAGCATAGCAAAGTTAGCCAGAGCAGAGGTGACATTCCAGCAGTGCCACACAGAACTTTTCCTGCACTATTTGAGCCACACAGAAGCAGAGTGACCATCCACACGTCAAGCAATTAAGTTTTCATTCGTTTACACAAAGGTGATCGGTCACCTTCACTCATTCCACTACCTTCTCTATTCCTTTCTTTTTATCTCTGTTTCGACATCCCCTCCTCCTTTCCTAGGTCATTCTCTTCCTTTTTTTTTTGTCCTTTCCTGCTTTTCCTTCACCGTCAAGTTCGCGTAGTACTTTCACTACCGCTATCGTCTCATGTACCAGTGGACTTAGGTCAAAATAATAGGTAATAGGTAGTGGATCGAGGGAAGAAGCCCGAGTTTACTCTCCCTTTTGTGCAACCTGCTACATTTTCTTCCTTCTTTCTCTCTTTCCTTCCTTTTTTTCTTTTTCATTCATTTCCTCGCTTCCTTCCTCTCATCTTTTTCTTTCTTTTTATATTGTGCCTCAGATAATCACTACTATCATGTGGCAGTGTGGGCACTGGATCAAGGACACGAGCAGGTCCGCTTGTCCATTTTGCGCAAGGGCTGTTCTGTCAACCGCAGATATCACAGAAAACCTAGCGAGGCTGTAACAGCTACGCTGCAAAAGTAACACTGACACGGCGTTTTCGTGCCGCGACATTGGTGCTGTCAAACATGCCATGACAAAACGATCGATGAGGCACACAGACAGTAGGCATAGCAAGCCCAAAGGATGGAAAGTTTTGTGACATATTATTGATTTCCGTTGTGCTCTGTCCAGTACTGCCTGCGTTCGTGCATTGCGCATTATCAACAATCGGTTTGTCTAACAGTCCGGTCCAGTGCTGTGCCAGCTATGTCAGCGGCTTGGGCATCGATCGCAAAGCTAGAGCAGCCGTCTCACTTGCGCGAAGCGCAGTTCACAGGGACATTCTACTAACATTTGCAACTGACCTGTTCACTGCGACAGCGGTGATCGAAGACACATCGCCTATTCACGATCACGTTCATCATGAAGGAAAGAGAAATCCATGATTGAATTACAGTGTTATTTATCATACTTAGTTCAAATAATTGTTCGATGTGTCCTTCGATAAAAGAAAGGAGCAGTCAGAAAAGTTAGTGCCATGAATAGCCCTAGGGTCGAAAGCCCCGCTTAGAACGAGAACAGAGGACTGTGCGTAGAACAAGGAAATGTAGTAATAAATTATATTTAATAAGGTACATACTTTCTATTGATATACGCTGGTGGAAGATGGTTGAACATTAGGATAACACAAACGTTCATGTCAATAGATGTATCAAACAAATCATTAAAATATGACAACGGTGAAATAAGCAACATCCATAAACAACGCGAACACTGAAAGAGTTGGAGTAAATAAAAAGTCTAATAAAATAAATAATCTTGAGGATATTTATAGCAACATACTGCGAAATCTTACATTGTTAAACTTATATTGTTATATTTACAATTTCAGCGTCATTTTGTTGTAACCGGTGTAATAAAAAAGGTGACTAATGTCGGAGCATTTGTTTACCGCAAGTGCTACCACTATGTGCTACTCTCCACTGTTCCGAATGAAGTGTGCTATATACAGCTGCCTTAGTCTGGAAATTGCCGACGTTTTGCAAATCCTTGTCCTGCGGGAGAGGCTGTATTCGTAAAGTAATAGAAGCTTCACTATGAGTATTCTTGCAAAATATTCCGCTGTATGAGAGATATCGGATATCTCACAGGTTATTCTAATCATTCGATTTCGCAGCATAATCACTTTTATAGTGTTAGACATTGTGGCTCCGTTCCACGAAAGGGCACCATAGATAAACAAACTTTAGTAAAACACGTTCTTGACCTAGTGTGTACGACATATTTGATACAAAAGGTAGCGTGAAGAAACACATTCACAAGGGAGGATACAGGGACAAGCGCAGTCACCGGGTACGATAAATTCGGGCCCTTCTCCAACACCGAGGCCACTCTCGCTAACCGTAGCGTCACCAAGGAGAAAGAGGCCTCCACTTTTCCCGTCTTGTTCTTCTCGCGAGACATCATCTTCAAAGCAGCGTTGAGAGTTCTCAACCACCAAAACTCTGTCAACTGCGTTGTGATCCGGCGTATGGCCTGGAGATGCCTGTCCGCCACCCATTTGGGGCTATCAGCATAGCAAAACACCCTAAGCCAGTCCTGATACAGACTTATTGACGCCACAACTCCAATTTGATGACCTTGCTAACACACCTTGAATGACCAGGTGAAAGTGCGACGCATCCGAACAGGGCTTGAACTTCTGGTGGCACAAGGCCTTATCGAAGGCAGAAAGCAATCAACCTGGCTCGGCACGTAGAAAGGACGATGAGGGAGACCAAGTAATCCTTCTTGGAAGCAAATGATGCACATGCAGACAAAAGGAAGGGCCGGATGTAGAAGAAATATACTCAGTAAAGCACGTTCTTGGCCTGGGTGTACGACATATTTGATACAAAAGATTTTGCGAAGAAACATTCATATTCATAACACATTCATAACAAACTTACTCTTACCGGAAACGCTGTACAGTTTCGCTGCAAGAATCCTGTAGTGCTTAAACATTTTAAGTCAGGAAATGAGGGGAAGAAGACGCTGCTTGCGCCGGACTGAGCGGACGCGTGTTCTGTCGGCTCCTATTTCAACGAATGCTTTTGCAGCGGGAAGGATTGATCACCCGCAAGAATTTGGTATGCACAGACTGAGCTCCTCACCAGGAATCACATGACATTAAGTTCAAGGTGGACGCTCGAGTTTTCACACCATTGCGGTCGTTTTCAAAACAGCTACAACAGTCAGAGAGCTAGGCCTCACACCAGCCCTGCTTCTGCTGCCGGCAGCTACCACGAACGTTGTACGCGCTCTATAGGCGATGCGCAAAGCGCCGACGACGCCATCTGCCGCCACGGCTCGGAACCGTTGGTGGGTCCGAGCGAGCAGTGTTCCCGCGAGCGTGTACGCGAGTGCGCGGATGGATGTGTTTTCATCGTGATTTAACGACTCTCTCGGGCTTCAGAGATGCCGAAAAATAACTGCTGCGTTGTCGGCTACTCAGACACACACAAGAAATCGCCACGAACGCACTTATACAGATTTCAGGTGCTACTTCATGCGCGAGAGCGACGGAGGCGGTGGATTGCGGCTGTACGACGCAGAAGGCAAGCAATCGCGCTTTGTTTACAGGAGTGTAAAGTCCGAGGACTTCGATGAAGAATAAACCAGGCTTCGACGTGCGGCAGAAGACAATACGCCTGAAGAGCGCCGAGCAGCGAGACCCTACGATGCCTTTTTTTTTTTTCTAAAGAAAAAAGCCAGGAACATCATGTGTCACACGCTCGCGATCCTACTTCGTCTTCTTTCGCGCCGCTATTTCTCTTTTCTTGTTAACAGCAGTGTTAGAACGATTACCGCGTTTTATTTCTCCATTTATGTCGCTACGTCTTCAGCGAACCCTACTACGTTTACACTTGGTCGCCTCGCCTGCATTGTAGACGCTACAATGCACATTAGGTTGTTATTACTGATAAGACGCGATGCCTAGGCTCTCTTGAAAAACGAATGGCGCGAAGCGCAATGTCAGAGAATGTGGGGCAGGTGACGGCTCCTTTACAAAAGCGCCGTGGAATCACGCGTGTGCTGCACGAAATCGGCTGCATTCTCCTATTGATGGCACTGAAATTCGATCACCGGTGCAGAATGTTCGCTGTGCGCTCGCCTCAACTATGTGCATATTGGCTGTAAAACATGGCACCTGTGCATTAAGACTTTGACGATCGCGTAGAATGTAACGCCATTTTGCAACACTTGGTAATAGCTTGCAAAAAACCTAGCAAATACGTAGCCAAGCTGCTACGACAAGCTAGGTGACCACCAGCTCCGCAGTGACTCAGTCTCGCGCCACTAGCGCAAGCTGCCGAGATATATATTCACAAGCCCCGCCACGGTGGTCTAGTGGCTATGGTACTCGGCTGCTGATCCGAGGGTCGCGGGATCGAATCCCGGCTGCGGCGGCTGCATTTCGATGGAGGCGAAATGTTGAGGCCCGTGTACTGTACGATGTCAGTGCACGTAAAAGAACCCAGGTGGTCGAAATTTCCGGAGCCCTCCACTACGGCGTCTCTCATAATCAGAGCTGGTTTTGGGACGTTAAAACCCACAAAACAAAACAATATATTCACAGGTTTATCGTGCTGGTTTCAGTTTTACCAACGCTGACCCTTCGCGTGGACGCACCCGTGAAAATCCATGCGCCGGTGCGACAGCGATCCCTCAAATCTACTATATAAAACACATGGCAAGTAAACGAAGCTACCGTGTCGAGAAAAAAAACGTTGGTCACGCGTCAACGCATGCAGGCATTAGTGATCGGGACGTTATAAAGAAGCGGTGCGATGAGCTCCACTTCGTAGGGAAGCTTGTTGACGCTTGTCTGTGGCAAACACTTGGCGCGTATGGTGACATTGTCGTCCCACACAGCTGTGACATCGGACACACATCCACTATTATAATGTGCAGCTCCTTTGCACACACTATCGCCGCAAAAGTAATTATCTGGGACGCGCACAAGCGGCAAATCGCACGCGCGCACTTCCGCGATGCTTGCAGTGAAATGAGGCGTCTGCTACGCGACCCACCACCGGTTCCAACGGCCGCCGCTACGCGGCTTTCAGTGGCGCCCCTATAGGCGCTGCGCATGGCGTATACGCCCGACTTTCTGCAAAAAGAGAGGTCACATGCGGGCGGGAAAGCCATTTGTCATGAAGAATTGGAGGAAAGCGCAGGAAGGAGAGCCGTAGGACCAAGGAAGTGAGCACGCTAGTCGCCGCTGACCACTGGCGCGAAGGCCCAAGGAAGTAAAAGCAGAAAGAAACAAGGTGAGCGACGCCTGCGTCAAATCAAAAGGCCAAGCCGGATGCATCAACTACCCGAGGCGATTATAAGATCATCATTGGCCAAAAGGGGGAAAATACAGCTGTCGCGGCCATGATTCAATCGCACGTGCTTCGTATAAAACGTTCCGAGAACTCAAGCATACAGAATGGGAGGATGCTGCCACCTTTGACATCGGCGACGCCCTGGCATATTTAACCCGAATAAATTGAAAGGATACTCCTCTGAATAATGAATCCAAAAAACAAAAGCTCGCAATAATAAATGCCGCTACCCATGATGAAATAACGACCGTAGAATGCCACCAAAAAAAAAAAAAAACAAAGTTTGGGGATCGATTAGGGACTGTCCAACACATGAAACACTTTTTATTTTAAGAAAATAAGGTCAGAAGGCAGGGTACCATATTGAAGAGTAGCTGGGTACCATATTGAAGAGTTCTGAGAGACAGTTGGGAGAGGTGTAAGAGCAGTATAAGTTGCTACGAACTGAGTCAACGGTGTAATATATAGAGTCAGTAAATGAAAGGACCTCTTCCCCCAGTGCAAGCTGAGGGCCTACAGGATATGAAGCACTTTGTTGCTGGCTATTTGAACGAGTCCCTGGTGCGTTGGATCACGCAGGAAAACTCCATATCATAAAGAGCATGCAGAGGCGCTTGACAGAAAAGCAGACCGACTGCACCGGAAATTTCACTACGTCACCGCTGCCGCAGTGCACCGTACGTGGAGTAATCTATTCGTTCAGCTGCGTAGCTGCTGCGTAAGCGCGCTGTGTTTATGAGGTTTAGTGGCTCTATTTTCATGAATCGACGTGTTCAGGCTCAAGTGCAACGTGTCGCATCGCTACCACAACAGTCCTCAGCAAAAATAGCGCAGATTTCTCGTGTTCATAGAGAATATGAAACTATGACCGTTATGCGTGCGACGCGTCGGCAGAATAGGACAGGGCGGCACGAACGGCACACTTGTTGGTGGAGTTCTTAGTGAATTCCGCGTGTTTAATGTAAGGCACCACAGCAGTCTGCTACTGCTTCAGACAGAATTGCCGCGCAACCGATGAGCCGATAAGCAACTATGGGGCTCTACAGTGCGTGCTAAATATGATCGCCGCCAGAGGCAACAGATTGGACACAGCTTGCTTTTTTAACATGAAAATGTTTTTGCCGGGATGCACCAAGAAACCACTGACGTATTTTATTCACTGCTGCGAACGTCTGAAAAAAAGTAACGTATATTTGTGAATGAAAAAGTTCTTCCTGCTGGCATTCGCACCTACAAGCACCGAGGATGCTATGATAGGAGCTCGCAGCTCTCCCCATCACACCACCAGCACAGACGGGCCTTATACCTTCCCTACACCACTTTACAATTTTCATCCAACTGATTTCCAGATAAAGCAAAAGTGTTTAGCAAAGCAATTTTGAAGTGACAGTGCCTACCTCACATTGACACACTCCATTGCAGCGTTGCTACCACCATCAAGGAAAGTTCGAACGAAGTAGCAGATTGTCGTCCTTAATGTGCGCCGGCAGTAAGCGGTTCAGCAACCTCAGCGCTTCTGTCGCAGAGGAGATTAACGGCGCCCTGGCGGCGTGCGTGGGCAATGACAACCATGGGCACTACATAATCTGCTTTGCGTGGCGTATATGGTAGCCCGTTGTGTTGAGACGCACTCTCCTCTAGGAATGAATGGACGGCGTCGACAAGCAAATGATTCGCCTTTCGCTGTAGCGGCCTGTGACAAATCGTTTCGCTGACAAGCGTTTGGTTCCGCTTACAAGGTTTCACCGTTTGAGGACGCTCCTGTTTATGGTAAGTTTGCTCAGGGCTCTGCTGCGTTCGGTAGAGTATCTACATTGAGTCGTTGGAGCACTTTCGCTACTTGCAACTGTCCAGGATCCTGGGCAGTGTCGAGATAACGCTGATGTGAACATCAGGTTCTCATGTCCAGATACCCTACCCATCTCCCGCCCCTCAATTCGCCATATTGTCGCATGTGTACTCCACAGTTTCGCGAAGACATGTTTTACTCTCGTGTTTCGCGTCATAGCCTTGGCGCTCCATAGCAGCCGATGCCTTTGCTCCAGTAAACACCAAAATTATTAATAAAATAACGGTTGTGTTATACAGAATACAATGACGGAGGGATCAATTACATTATTTCGGAAAGTATTAGTCAATAGAGTGTAGTGATGCTTAAGCTTAACAATTACGAAACTCAATGAGGACGTCCGGTAATACCTTCGCTGTAAATCATCCGAAGGCGGCGTGTTCGACTGCCTGTTTGTAGCGTGTTCGTTTTCTGTCTTCAAATCCTACGTTCGAAACGCCGTTCTCGTAGTTTTTCTAAACCGAAGCAACGCCAATTTTGTACTTGCCCAAAGTACCTACTTATATATTCGGAATGTGTAGCGCGTATGAAATTAGGCGTCTAAAAATATCATCTACTTGCATTACCGCCAGCAAATATATTTTTGACCGCGCCACTTAATCACATCCGTGACATAGCATCACCAACTAGAACAAAACTGCGGCTATTTACAAGGATAATATTTTATTCTGTACTTCCTGATTTTCTGGGAAGCTAGCCCTCCCCTGATGCGCTTATGACTAGAGCCAAAAAAGGGGCTGGAGCTGCATTAGCGCTACGTCTGTCTTGCGTTTTGCGAAAGGGTGCAATGTTAGAAATGTTTCTGTTTACACGGATGCACCCGTCCACGTATGTCGTACTTTGAAAGTGCTGCTAGAACAACTTCTGAAGCTTACCGCGTGACTCTCCTCTTAGATTCCAAGTGGTTGCTTTTTAGTCTGCGCTTAAGTGCTTTCCTTAAATTATGAACTAGTCCGGCAGCAAGATTCACGTAGTAGTTATTGCTGATTCTCTTGACTCTACTAGTTATACCTCAGGAATACGTCAGCGTCACTATATGATTTAACACACAGTATGCGATAATCAGAGCACAACATTCAAGTGACTTTAAATAAAGTACTTTATTGTTGAAGAAGGCATCGCTGAAAATAAAGAACAGGAAGTATTCTTATAACAAAGCTGCTTATGGAACTCTGTGTTAATCACCATTTTGAACTTTCTCATCGTCAATAGAAGCCTCCATGTTCCCCGAGCCTCTCTTTCTATTTTATATTATTGTTGCGATACGGCTGAACTACACTGTGTTCTTCACCGACACAGATTCACCGGCACCAATTCGACACTGGCCATATTGCTTTTCCGAACGAAATTTCTCACCTCATTTTCACAAGTTGCCTAACCTTGGAAGCAATAGAAAGCTGAATACTATAAATAATGGACTGTGACCGCAAGACGTCAGCATTTATGAATTAAAGTTGATGTCTTCATCAAATGAAGACCTTCTGTGTCATGTCACTAGAAAGGTGCTATGAACATACAATTTCTTTAACATATTTTATGGCGCCTACTTCTTTTGCAGAGCAGGGGTGCACGATTCTAGTCACCAGGGCAGATGTGGACTTGTCGGAAACATGCACAGCCGTCTACAGAAACGCTTGCAGCAAAGACAAGGCAATGAAAAAGATCCCTAACGACAATTGCAGTGAAAAGAACACTGGCCTCACTGTATCCTGAAGAAAGAAGTAAATTGTTTCACAGTGAATGCACATTATTAAACTTGGGAAAACATTCACTGTTGCGTGTACTCACAGTTCAATTTCATATGCACAAAACACCAATAGTCTACTCAGGACATTGCAACACCACAACATTTATTGCAGCAGTGTATACATGGAACGTAATATTTAGAAGTAGATATGGAGAGCCTCACAAATTTCGCCTAACACTATTTGTTCGTTCTTCTTGGCACGAAATCAAGCTTATTAACACTTGCGAACACTATCAAAAGAACTTAGCTATCATGCGCACCACTGTCCCCTAAACCCTGCATTTTAATAATTGTTTCCTTCATTAACCTGTACATAATGGCCTCACAGAACATAGTACAGTGAAAACTCATTAATCCGACACCCATAATTCGCAAAATCTGCTAAAACGGCCTGCGTTCGTGGTCCCTATAGATATATGAGGAAGCTATGCAGCTAACTTTCGTTAATGCCGCAAAGCTCTAGCGCGCGTCGGTTAATTCGACCTAGGATCGCATGACCTTTCACTCCTTGTTCGCGCTGAAAAGTGTAAGCAGGACCTTACACTCTTGAGAGCTTTGAATATTCTGGCACATCAATAGAACAGAACACCTGCTGCTGTCATCGCAAATTGTAATCGGCACATCTTTGTGCAACCAAACTGTTGCGCAGATGAACTGCCAATCGAACCAGCTGACGCAACTGCAACCACAGAAGATATATATTTTGTTGACGTCTTTGCCTCGTGCCGTACTACTCGCCCTTTACATATTTTTCATTCGGGAGGTTAGCCTTTCGCATAAAATTTTCGTAACTTTCAAAAATGCGTCACACGTACACAAATAACTTATTTTCATGCATGAAGTCGAAAAGCGATCGATGGAATGGTCCATTGACCCACTCAAGAAAATCGGGAGGGCGACCAGGACGGTTACCGGCAGCTCTGAGGTGGCGAAGGCGAGCTTGCTGTAGGCCCACAGCAAGTGTGTCACGTCCACGTCAGTGATCGAAGGCCCCGCCACGGTGGTCTAGTGGCTATGGTACTCGGCCGCTGATCCGAGGGTCGTGGGTTCGAATTCCGGCTGCGGCTGCTGCATTTCGATGGAGGCGCAATGTTGAGGCCCGTGTGCTGTGCGATGTCAGTGCACGTTAAAGAACCCCAGGTGGTCAAAATTTCCGGAGCCCTCCACAACGGCGTCTCTCATAATCAGAGCTGGTTTTGGGACGTTAAACCCCACATAACAACAACACTGATCGAAGTGTCACAAAAGGGGCATGTAGTTCCGTATGCGGCGCGGTAGCGTTCCGGGGGTGCAACCTCTACGCGAAATCTCCGAAGCACCACCTCCGATAAGCGGGTGAGCCAGCCAGGACGTTGGAGCCACACGGAGGCATGAGTGCTCGTGTGGTTCGTCGGAGACATTCCTTCTGGCGCAGCAGCTTTCCGCAGTTATCTTAGGGAGATTGCGGTAGTGGGTGAAACATGACGGGCGAGCGACTGGTGGAATCCACCTCTAATTGCCCAGGCACTACCGAATGTGGGACCCATTCGACACTTGTAGAGATACTGACAGTTCTTACCAGCTGATGGATCTTATCTGAAAGCGCCGTTTATCGGACTACGGGACGGATATCGTGAATAAATTCCGTGGAGTCTGTGCGAAGGACAAACTTAGTGCTCGGCTTCAACAAAACGCATTAAGGGATTAATCCGGTCTCGTACCGCGGCGAGTTCGGCAAGATGTGTGACAGTGGTTCAGGGTAAGCTACCTACGGCATATCTGTTCAACTTGTCGCAGTTTCGGGCATACCAGTGCGGTGTTAACCGCGCCACTGTTGATAATAGCCTTGACGCAAAAATCAAATTAGCCTGAAGAAATGGGAAAGCATTAGAGCGCAAATAATTACTGGCAATAATGCGAATAGCCTTGTTCTGAATGTTCTGAAGGAACGAGAGGTGGCAATTACATGTATTTCCCCACGATGTAATGCCATAAGTGATATGAATATGTACGAACGCAAAGTACAACGACAATAATGCGTGAACTGAAAAAAATGATTGTAATTAATTAAAGCTATTATGCCAAAAAATGTTGTTTAATTTAAGCAATGTGAATAGTACTGCAGACGAACTCGCGCGAGTGTCCGCGACTTGCCCAAGTGCCCTGATGTGCGCTCGTCGTGACAAGCAAAAAGGACATTACCACGCATGTCGGTAGGCACAACCAGGACAAAGGCTTTGTCGCTGCCGTGGGTGTTTTTCTTGTATAGAATGCCCCTTCCGAGATAAAAAAAAAAAAGACAACTCGCGAGCAATGTGCCGAGGAAAATGGAATTTTTGGCCCTCAAGGCAATCGATAATAGACCGCAATTATCCGTCTGCTCGCTGCTTTGACATGAAGTCGGTATCAGTAACGGCTCCGAGAAAGCCATCGTCACCCTCAGAGTGCAGAACAGGCTAACTTAAAGGTGCTCGAGAAAGCGATCAGCGTCTTCGCGTTTGCGCCGTGACCTGTGCACAATCGTGATGTCTAATTGCTGTAAGCGCAAACTTTACCGAGCAAGGCGCCCAGACGGGTCTCTGAGGTTGGCCGGCCAACACAGCGAGTGGTGGTCAGTCACCACTTTGAAGGGACCACCGTATAGATAAGGCCGGAATTTTGTCGTTGCCCACAAGACTGCGAGGCATTCCTTCTCTGAAGCAGAATAGTTTATCCCAGCTCGAGAGGGTGTACGACTGGCGTAAGCTATGACGTGCTCAACGTGGCCGTGTCGTTGCACAAGCACACCACCAAAGCCGACGTTGCTAGCGTCTGTGTGAATCTGTGTCTGCCTCCTTATCGGAAGGGCAAGCACAGGTGCTGGATGCATGCGCTGCCGTAGCTCTGCGAAAGCCGTCTGTTATAGCGTGGTCCAGACAAAAGGCACGTCGTCTCGGGTGAGTCGCGTGAGCGGTTCGGCTATCCTGGAGAAGTCGGCAATGAATCGACGATAATAGGCGCACAAGCCAAGAAAACGTGTACTCGCATTTTTATCTGATGGAACAGGAAAGGCGGCAACGGCTGCAGTTTTGTCTGGGTCGGGGCGAATTCCCTCTGCGCTCACGATGTGCCCGAGAAACTTCAGCTCTTCATAGCCAAAGTGGCATTTTTGAGATTTCAGCGTCAGCTCAGCAGAGCGAATGGCTTCTAGGACCGTTCTGAGGCGTCTCAATTGTTCTTCCAAAGAGTCAGAGAAAATGACCACATCATCCAGGTATACGAGGCAGCTCTGCCATTTCAAGCCGGCGAGAATGGTATCCATCCTCCTCTGGAAAATGCCTGGAGATGACGACACAGAATGCCTACAGCGCCATCTAGTGTATCGTCACCCAACTGCAGTTTGCATGCATCTCTATGGGACAGCGCCATCTATTGTATGCTAAGGGAGACGCTACTGGCTACGCAGGATGCATCGACAACCGAGAACCGCCCAGGTGATGCCATATGGAGCTTCGCCCTAAAAGGAAAGTTCTTAAATTTTTTACGAGCCTGTCCCCGCCCCGTTACAAAGGGACGCTCATAGCACCCATCCATCCTTGGCCACGCTCCTGGAACAACTCGATCGCTTGCTCGGTCGCAGCCGACAACTTGCAACGCTTGTCCGGGACAGTGGCAGGAAAGAGAGGGGGAAAAAAAACATGCCCAGGCAACACTGAAAGACGGATGCGTGTGCGTAGGTGCCACGACCGCCAACACACTCATGTGCAGGCTGCCAAAAGCCACGGGCACACATGTTCGGCGAATAGCCCGCGTGTGCGTTGGCACTGGCAATCGGGAACAGCACGCGCAGGTGCTGGCAACAAAAGACACTCAATCGTTCGACGACCCGCTACACTGTCTTTCACATTCATTCATTCTGAGAAAGAGAGCTGTAACTTGCGCATTGCTTGCGTCAGAAATGTCATATTTTCCTGCTGTGTTTTTATTTCGGATAGGTGAAGTTCAATGGCCTCTGGCTCGGCATAAAAGCTATTTCAAGCGCACTGTCTCTCGATCTTTCGTCAATGCCGTTGAAGCTCTTTCACTATACTTAAACGTGACCTTGCTTATAGCTCTTCTAACAAGCAAGAACCATCGCCCTGGAGAGAGATGAGCCAACAGAACAGGTTAAAAAGGTCTCATTTTTCTTAAGCACAGAAAGCTCCTTCACAAACGAGTACGCCACGAACTTTGTGCTCGGCCTCAAAGCATACACGACGGCAAATGCGGCACAGCAGAACTGCACTTGTCTGTAATGCCGTCGAAGCATAATTTGATGAAACGCGAATTTAAGAGCGGAATTAAGTGATAAAACCAAATGTACTAGTAAGGTAATCTTAATACGGCGCCATAGGTGGCGTGAAATCCGATAGGCCGAATGATTTGAGCGAATAACATGTACGTAGTACATACCGTTTCACTCATTCTTCCGTTGAACTGAAGAATGGCGTAAGTTATGGCGTTTTTCACTGGCAGATTCGGAGCAGGTTTTTTGCTCCGCCGCGACGAATCCGTGTTTCACTGGTCGAGCGGGAGCGGGTTGGTGCGTTTCACTGGCAGATTCGGAGCAACTCAAACCAAGCCAGAGCGCTCCGACTTGCTCCAGCTCCGAGGCACGGATTCAGACAGATTCGGGCGGAAGCGGGCCGCGTCCTCGCGTCACTTCCGTCTTGCCTGTCAAAATGGCTGCGTTCGCTGTGGGTGTGGAGCTGGAGTGTACAAGAAAGCGTAGCTCGCGTTTAGCGACGACAGCAGGACAAGCAGAAGCTTTTCCAGCTCAGAAGACAGTGATTACGACGTGCTGTACGTGTGGCGTCGCGCCGCTGGTTCTCCCCGACGCTCGAATAGATGTAGGCTGCATTTGCCGGTATGGCGTGTAATATATTGACTGTGATTGGTTGTGAAATGAAATAGCTTACAAATGAGTGTAAGTATGTTTAAAGTGGAAAGCAGCACCTGTTTTCAAAACATTCGATAGCTCTGAAGCCGCGGTACGAAAGGTAAACAGTGGCACTGGCCGTTTCACCGATGTGGCTCGCTTCGTTTCCATCGGTGCGCTCCACACCGATGTTTCAAAGCCGATTGGATGTGTTAACGCATGACATGTGAGTACAAACGTTTATCGTGTTGGCAAAAGTAAGCGCTTCATGCGAGTTCGCGGTTCGTCGCGAACGACGACGGGATAGAAGCGGCGTCGTTCTAGCTAAGCCTACCCTCGGAGTCGTCATTGACGTAGGACTGTTTGGATGTGCTTATCGCTCGCGAATGCACAGCTTTATCGAGAGTGTTCTTCAATGGTGTTATAGAGCGGGGATGTGCAAAACTCTTTATTTTCTACTTGTTGATGAAGACACTAACTCTTACGAGCGCGTATGCAAGGTGCAAAATGCGGCCGAGCCTGCGTCCGTACGTGCTCATCGTTCCCCTCCCCACCCCTCACACGCTTCATGTCGGAGCTTACGGCACCGAACGCAGAATCATACCGTGTATTTAGCGCTTAGTGCCCTCTCTGAGTAATAAAGCTTGAGCACAGAATGCGTGAATTGAATGTAAACAACTCAGAAACTGCTGCAATCAAAATGTGTCCGGGAGGGCGTCTTTGGTTGCCACGGAAACGCACGGAGCGGAAGTTGGGTTTGTATGACGTGCTCATTGACTTCCTGTATACTCGCTCGCGGAGCATTCTCGCACTCCGCTGGCAGATTTGGATTCGAGAAATCCGAGCGCTCCTCCGGGATTCCGGTGACTGCTCCGGATCCGCCAGTGAAAAACGCCATTAGATGTGCACATAGTTGATGAGATATTCAATTTTTCGTGAAGAGTAGCTCATTCACCGTCACATGGAAATACGTCGCATGGAACGTGATGTCGGTAACTTAACCGCTGTCATTGTCAATGAATGGAACGTTCCATTTGCCATGATGTCAGGGAATGAAACCGACATTATTCTTCTCATGACCTCCACAATTAAGTGTTTTTCGCCCAAGCATTTCACCCGTTCAAATTTATTACATGGAAACACAAAATTAGCGCCACTGTAACATTTTTGCGATTGCTAAAGCCACTTGACTTTCTTGCTCAATTTTCTTCATTTATCGCGAATTAGTCAACTTCAAGAAGGCTTTGGTTTCGTTTATATTAATTTGCGCCTGTAAATTTGTCCGTGTGTTTCCCTTCTAGGCCGCACCTCTTCCGTAAACCTGCTTGGCGGAAATCTGCACCAGAAATTAAATACTCGGTTAATACATGCGCTTTGACGTTTTCTCTGGCGTATCAGCGATTTCAGCAGAAAATGGCCTTTGTGCCCTTCAGGGTCTGAACGCGCAGAATATATTTCGTAATTGTTTTATACAGGGATGCTCCATATGACAAGGACACACGGACCTCGAGAGCTGTATGTGCAACTTGCACGACGACAAGTATGTGCGCTGCTTTGGTTACTCGCGAGACATCAAAAGCAGCAGTGTTGACCATGAGGCAACAGCCAGACAATAAGCGTTCATCATTTCATTGTTGCCAGAGCATTTCATTGTTCTCAGAGTTGGTCCTCATCTGTAAGTCCCAAAGAGGGAGAGGAGTACCCCAAGTACCCCAGGAGCACTGATTTTATTTTTGTTACTAATATACGACGTTCTATTCCATGGCATGACAGTGTGCTCACGTACGTGCACGCGGACGATATAGCCTTCTTCTCATCACCTATCAACGTTCACACTCTTTGTCACACGCTTCAGATGTATTTACGGAAGGATGCATTAATACCATTTATCTGATATAGTCGTAATACGCGTGCATTTCTGCTAATTCCAATAAAGATACTGTGCATATATCTCTTTCATGCGAATGGAACATATCACACAGGCACACGAGGTGGACTACCTTAAGGATATGTTAGGGCCGGCAGAATAATATTGATTATATTGCGGCAAAGAGTGCTCGGGCGACTGGCATATTACATCAAATAGACGCCGATATGTCGATTACGCACACGCACACACATGCGGTGTGAATATACCGCATGTATGTACGACGTGTTTTGGATTTCGGGTGTGTTTTATACTCTAGGGCACCTTCACATAAGCTTTTCACCCTGGTTCTGCTGGCGAAACAGGCCCTGAGAATGTGCTTAGGGCTGCCAAATTTCTAGCTAATAATGTCTTGCGTGTGGAAGCACTCGCTTGCTTTCCTGTAGCCCGGTTCGCAATAGCTGCCTTTTTAAAGCATACCAAATGCGAAGCATTTCTTCACGAACTTGAGCAACTTTGACCGTGTCTATCCATCTGTCTACCTACCTTGCCCCCTACGTCTCGGTGCTGTCGCTGTCGTCTCGCCCACCTGGTATGCCCCAAAATTTGTAAGGCGGTGTGTCAGTGTATTACAACATGAGTGATTTATATTTAAATCTCTAACATGATATACTCGTCATGTACGTCACGATTAACGGTACTGCAATCCCGCGTGCCTCAAACCCGTAGGGCTCGGCCCGTGGTATTCGGGTATGCGCCGCAGGTGTTGAAATTTATACATCCGATGTCAATCTAGGGCCAACTAAAATAGACATTTAACATATCATGCGAGCGCATTTACAGACACTAAGGCACGCGTCGTCGTAGCAAGGGATCGTGATGTAGACATAACACACACAACCTGCTATCGCTCGGCATGCATTTGTCCAAGTTTCGTCGATCCCGAATAGGAGTACTTTAATGAACACCGCTTATCATACGCACGTCACCGCGCCATTTCTCTCGAATAAAACAGGCGTCTGTTTGTGCACTATAACGTCACTACCAACTTTATGTAATACCATGAGCTTGTAACGAGCAAGGGTGTGGATAGACAAAAGCTCTCTGATAAGCGAGAGACGCTCATTTTCCGGTCTAATTATACCGATGACAAAACTGTCATCGGTGCAATGAATACGAGGCCGTTTATGCTTCTTCAAACAAACATGTATTTAGAAGTAAAATGATCGAATATAAAGAACAAAACATGCTTAACGGAATACAATATGGTAGAAATACAATAAGTGGCACACGGTCAGAGTCAAAAGACGGAAAAAGTTCACCGGCGGTCAAGTCGATGATCAGTTGTTGCGGCAGGTGACTGCAGGAAGGGACACTCGAAGACGAGGCAGCGCTGAGGGCGCGATGTCCGACGCCCCGGTCAGGAACGGTTGCTTGCGCTCGATGAAATGGCAGCCGGAATTGCCTGGCGGGAACGTCCTGGCGACGTTCCACCCACGCCAGGCCTGAAGTGAGAGGATGACTGGTACGGCGCCAGGTGGGAGCCTGCCGAGACCTCCAGTCCGTAACCCGACGGGTCTCACTTCCGCGCCTGGTTCCTCGATGTCGAAGCCACGTCTGCCTCGCTCTGCTCCGCAAGCCTCGGCCGTACCTTCTCTTCTGCCGTGGCGCCTCCTCATTCGTCGGGCAGTTTCGCGCCACCACGTGCAGGGACGCACTGCCTAGTCGTCGTCT
Source organism: Hyalomma asiaticum (assembly GCA_013339685.2). Taxonomy (NCBI): domain Eukaryota; kingdom Metazoa; phylum Arthropoda; class Arachnida; order Ixodida; family Ixodidae; genus Hyalomma; species Hyalomma asiaticum. The sequence continues at coordinate 28,502 of JABSTT010003002.1, forward strand.
TCTTTGATGAATCGGTGGCGCGCACTTCAAACACATGACACTTTGCCCCGCACGGCCACTTCACTCCATCACAGAGCTATACAATTCAGTCGCCAATGTGTTAAAGGGCCCATGACAGCTATTTTTATGTTGGAGACTTTTATGTTCTAATGAGTAGAACAGTGTCTTGTAATCACGGCATGGAGTGGCAAATTCTCCAGCGCGAAGTCTAATTAGTCACAGCATCGTTCATTTTGTTCAGTTTTAATGAAGCTTCGAAACGCGCGCCAAAAACTGCAAGAAACTAGCGCCGCGGGGCTAGCGCGGCGGCTGTCGGAAGTGAGCGCATGCACTGATCACTTGAGCTCAAGATTCGGTGACGTTGCGGAGAGCGCGAGCGCCAGACCAGCTCGCCACACTCGCTTTGCATCATAGCGTGTGTACAATGTACGCTTGAGCGACCAACACGGAGAGGAAGCAGAAAAATACGGCTTTTGGCGTGGCCTCCGCGATCGGCTGCGAGAGCCGATCTTGGAGGCTACGCTCGGAGGCCATAGCGCGGCGCGCCCGTGTCTCTCTGTGACGTCACGATATCAACTTACAAAAGTGAAACGTCACAGATGCCCACAAACTACGTCACACTAGTGGCGATGTCGCGAGGTGCTGCAAGCTCGGATGAGCATTCCCGCTTACTTTGAAACCATATTAAAATTACTTAGAGGCGACGTTCGCCGCTAATACTTGGTCAAGATTGCCTTCGTATGCAGGAAAACCATTTAACGCAAGCATCTCGCGTTTGAATTTTGGTGTCATGGGACCTTTAAGTTTCCTGGTCAGTCCACGCTCAGCATACACCCACTCACGTACTTTGCACAAAGACATTCACGCTATTCGTAAAAATTCTCTGAATGCCACGCGATCCCTCATAGCCAATTTTTTCGCTGACTGCTTCGCATGACACTGTTTCCCACAGTGCATGGCACCTGCAGGATTCTTGAAAGCATACTTACTCCACATAAGGCGTAGTCAAAGAGTTTTCGTATCGCAACCGAATTTATTCTTCGATTCGGTTAAATTCGCACAATATATTCTCGACCCACTGAACGTGCGATAGAGAGAAGTGATCCCTACTTGTCTCGAGAAGAATGAACTTATCGCGCACTTCGATGATATTTTCCCTAGCAACGCCAATTGACATCCTCCGAGCCGAATGTGGACTGCTATATCACCTTACAAGACTGATCGTTAAGGGGGCCCTTTAACACATTTTCAACATATTCAGAAAATGGCATCAGTCAGTCGTGGAGTCTTCAGTGAACATGTGAGTCCATTATTGTTGAACTACACGCATCAGTGAATTGGCAATTGGTTTCAAATACAGGTCGAAAACACCCGTTCTCTTTTCAACAACTGCGTCACAAAAGGAGATCGACTTTTGTGTGTGTGCTATTCCTAAAGTGAGATACATGCAGTTTCTATAGTTGCTGAATCCACAACGAAGAAACAAAGATTTACTGCGGATTTTTCCACGATCATGAAATCAGCCAGCGCTATAGCTCTGCCTCTGGCGAAATAGTCAGGCACCTTCTAACGTTATTGCATGAAAGAAGAGCAGGCGGTTTAGGGTGTATTCGAAACCAAACCGCAAACTCTCTGGTGCGTGCACCGCAATAATATTTCGTTTACGCGTTCACGAGAGCCTAGTTCCCGCACCATTTCTGACTGTCCAAATAGTGTTGCAGGGCTTTTTGAGTACTACAGGCAAGCGTTGTTATAGCAATTGACGCCTCACAAAAGAAGAAGAAAATGTGGTATTGGCATATTCCGCCTTTTCTTGACTGTTCCTTTTCCCTCCGCCTCCACTTTCTACATGTGTTTTGATCGTGGAAATTTTCACAGTAGTTTATTGGCACTGCGTAAACTGAGCGCATCAATTATTCCACCTGCGGTAGTCACAGATTATCCTTGTGCACTTCCCTCGCGACATCTGATGCCTCAAAACTTTTGAGGGCGTTAGAAATTCAAATCATTATTCCCTGCACACCTAAAAGATGTTCGATTGGTCTGGTACTTGGCCATGACGGCTTCTTTTTTTTCCCCTCAGTGAAACGACAGATGCGTTGGCGTAGGCGTCGCTAGACGGTCTGGCTTATCACTTCCCTTTAGTAGCTGGTATCGTAGCGGCCACAAGATAAAATAATTCTGTGAACAGTCTATGAGAAATTCCTCAGACTTTGTAAAGACACTAGCGCGAGTGTCGCCGTGTATCCACACGAGGGGCACGTGTCGGTGGGGTAGGCGTCGGGATAGAAAATAGAGCTTGGCGGGGTTTGGGTACGTCTGCGTTTGTAGTAAGCGAAGGGTCAGCGCGCTGGTGTAGTTTTTTTAGGGGCGAAGCTCCTCTTAGTCTAACTTGTCCTGCGTCAGGCGTAACCGGCGTGCCGGGAGGCACGTGCTCGCCCCGGCGCGTGCCTCCGGCGCGTGAAGGGTCAGTGCTCTTTGTAAGCATTTAATATATCAGCCTTTGACGCTTCACATTTACTGCAGCTTCCCAGCAATTGCACTTGCGAAGCGTATCCTTCAGGGGAACAAAAAAAAAAACGTTAAGGGATATTAAAAAGAGTGCATCAGTAGAAACAGTGTTCTTTTTTCAGTGTCACAGCCTAGGCTTGGATCCCACAAGAAAAATATACGTTTTTTGTTGGTTGTTTAATGTCAATTAGAAGTTGATTTCCTTGGAGCACAAATCATCATTGACCAATCGCAGCTATAATTAAAGCAGCCTGTTGCGGGTATTACTGGATATATACGAAGACGATACGTTACTGAGGAATTTCGAGCAGTCAAACGTTTTATGTTCCTGAAGCAGGGTACAGTGAGGCTGTTATTAGGAGCAGCCTAAGGCTGTGTTAATGCGAAAATTAGCTCCAGCTTGACACTTGTAGGGGTTTTCTTCTTCTTCTTCTACTACTACTACTACTACTACTACTACTACTACTACTACTACTACTACTAGCAACGGAATCGCCGCTAGCCGCCCCGTGCCGTGGGTTCGAGCACTCGACGAGCAGAGAATGAGGTTGTCGCGTTCGCGCGCTCCCTGTCTCAGCCATGCATCGCCGCGCTGCCGAGCGCGTCAGCCCACGGCCCGTCTCGAGGCGGGACAGCGCGAACCGTCGCACGCGTCGAAAGAGGAGAACATTAGGGGTCACTCTCCCAGCATGGTAATTTAATAAACACGTTAACAAAACAAGGCTGAATGAATCGAATTTCATATAAACAAAGGGTAACAATAACGAATAACAACACGCGAACACACAATACACACAAAAACCAGGCAAGGGGGAGAGCCTAACCCCGGCCAGCGCACCCGCGACCGCGCGCCCCTAGAAAAGGAAAACAGGAAGAAAAGAACATACAGAGATGGGTGTCGGTCAGGTCGCCGCCGTGGTCGCTGGGGCCCGCAAAGGCGCGCCATCCGACCGATGGCCTGGTCGGCCGGAGGGCAACAAAAGTACGTGCGCACCCTTCCAAGTCCCAGCGAGTTCTGCCAAGTATCTCGAAAACGAGAAACGGGCGAACATTCCAGAAATTACTAGCTGCCCAATGGGAGACTATTTAAAACCACATGGGGCAAAGCGGGCGGCCCCTCGCACTGATGTGCCGCCGCTCTGTCCAGCTGGGAGAGGGGGATGCGAGGACATTCCGCGCAAAACATGGCGTCGCGCGGGTCGCGTTTCACCCCAGTCCCCTCACACTGAAGACTTAACATTGAAAATTTTGTTGTGGAATGAGGACTTGGTTGTGGCTCTTGACACTGACGACTTGGTTGTGGAACATTTACGAATCATATTAGATAAGGGTCTTAAACGTCAATTATATCTCCACTGCACCCTGCCGATTGGGGTTTTTCTTTTGCAATACCCCACTGAAAAGCAAACCCATACCAGCGGCTGCGAGAATTGACAGGGCCGTGGTACAAAGTACAGGCATCTGACTACGCACGGGTTACGACGTAGTTCGGGCATAGTTTAAATTGCTTAGCATTGGAACCTCAATCTGAGGTAGCGTGGATAACCGGGTGCGAACCGTGGTATGACGCCATAAATTTGAAGGGCACCCATAGGTGTCTGTTCGTGTTTACATTCAAACAAGAGCATGTGCGCGGAATGACAACCGTCTCATGTACTGTTATTTTTAAAGCCTTGATCGTTGATGATTGTTATATCATCTAGTGCAAAGGCATCTTCAGTATGCGGAGCAACTTATGATGTACTCCACTTAGAGGTGTCAGGTTACTTTGGCTGTGAGCACGAATATGCACGTATGCAAAATTAGCATAAATGCTTTAGTGTATAGACGAGAAGACTCGCAGGACAGCCTTAATGTTCACTTAAGTCCCTTGAACAGCGCTATCCCCTAGCGTTCAATGCACACTTGGTTGGCTGAGACGGCATTTTCTTTACTCCGGTAGTCTCTATGTCTACTAGCCTGAACGGCTGATGCACATAAATGGAATTCCCACGTTAGGCAAGCCTCGTTCCTTCCGCCTTGTTCCCTTTTCCCAGCTTCTTTCACTATTTTGCGTGTTCAACTCAAGAACCATTTCACCGCTCGTGGAGAAGTGGCCTGGTCAGTGTCAGAACCCTGCTGGTCGGCGTCATAACGCTGACCACAGCGTGAGAAGTGTCCCTGCTACCGATACCTGCGAGAACTGCAGGAATACAGGAATCTCAGGCACAATTACGATGCCTCCAGCACTTGAATAGTGCCGGTTTAGTCTCGCGAAATCGAAATGGAGTCTTTGAGGAGAACTTTGCGGGAAGTGGCAAAGTTGCGTGAAGCGGCGCTTTCGTGAGGATGACCGTGCAATGGTTTTCGGTATATTAGCAGTGGTTCAATGCAAAATTACTAAGTGGTAAGCAAAAGTACAAATGTCGGCCTCTTTTTAATTTTTGGCGTCCTCTTTTTCTTCGTCGCCGTCCGCTTCGTTTCTCATAATTGTTGTCTATTCCTTTCTATTCTTCTTCGTCCTCTTACGCCTCCGGTTTTTTTGTCGTCTTCGCCGATGAAAGTACACCCGGCGGCTGGAAACCTATGATGTCCTGGGGCTGAATTCCGAGTAGGAGTACCAATGACGCTTACCCGCGGACGTCATTCCAAACACTCCAGGTCCTTCTTTAACTTTTAAAGAATCCAAGTTTTCCGCTAGAAAAGGTCATACTACGTGAAGCACTTGAAGCTAGAAAGTCACGAAACAAAAAGATATTGTTACGACAATATCCTTATCAAGGAACGATAACATAAAGAGGGTCAAAATAAGTTATTACATTTTTGAGAGCCGGACGAACGTCGCGGAAAAAGAACAAAGTCATGTGAAGAAGCTTTATTGGCGACGTCGAGTAGCAGCAACAGTTGTCAAGTCTGCACGTAGGGCACAGCCAGCGAGCGAACCTTTTTCTTTCTTTCTTTTCTTTTCTCCTTGTTATTTGGCTCTTGCCCACTACGGGGGATTGGCCATGAAGCCGGCGGTTAATATAAAGAAGGAAAAAAAAGTGAGCTAAAACAAAGGAAGAGTAAGGAATCGGTAATGTAAGGAAGAATGAAATGTTAGAGTGATAGACTATTATAATACAAATGAACCATAATAAATAATTTGAGGTTTAATAAACTAGTGGCCGCAACGACACGGTAGGGAACGTGGTACTAAGGAAGGAGCTTGGACGAGAGGTCAGGAGCAGCAACAGACGGAACCCATAACCACACCAAGGAGTAGATGACGAAAGGGTGGGGAGGCTGTTTCACGTCATAACGCTGTTTTTCTCGACACTGCTGAGCAGATGTGAGAGAACGAGTAAGTTGTCGGTATTTCTCGGCGGTGCTGAGCGACTACAGTTGCAGGTTAGCAGTCGGTAGGGTCAGGATGGTACGGAAGAATTGTATCGATGGCGTTCGAGGGTTCGCGGCTATAAAGCAGGAAGAAATGTGAGAATCCTGTAGTAGCTTGCTTGGCGGTGTCGTATACGTACGTTATAAACGGAAGTACAAGATCCCAGTTAGAGTAGTCTGACGCAACATAGATAGAAAGCATGTCACCAAGAGTCCTGTTGAACCGTTCTGTTAAGCCATTGGTCTGTGGATGGTTTGCGGTCGAGGTGCGGTTAATAATTTGGCATTCAGAGAGGAGTGACTGGAGAACATCTTAGAAGAACACGCGACCTCGGTCGCTTAGCAGCTCACGAGGTGCACCGTGAAGGTACATAAAGTGGTGTAGAATGAACGAGGCGCCGTGATTGGCTGTTGCGCCAGGTAGAGCAGCGGTTTGGCATACCGTGTCAGATGGACCACTGCAACCGATCCATCGGTCCCCAGCGCCAGTAGAAGGAAGGGGCCCATATAAGCCAATGCCTACGCGGTGAAATGAGGGAGCTGGGCAGGGAAGCGGCTGAAAAGGCGTGGTGGTGAGGTGCGATGCAGATTTTCGTCGTTAGCAGGCAATGCAGGAGCGCACGTATTTATGGACGAAGTTATACATACCACGCTAATAGTGAGCGAAGCCGTGTGTATTTCTCCACTCCGCCGGGACCAGACTGCGGATCGCAGTGATACGAGGAGCACAAATCTTTGCGGAGATGACGTGGGACTACTAACAGCCATGTGCGGCCGTCGGCGTGGTAGCTGCGGCGGTACAAAAGCCCGTTGCGGATGGCGAGACGCTGTGCCCGTCTGCGCAACGCTCGAGGCATCGAAGCTGCCGTAGGCTTGGATAATAAATCGAGTAAGATGAGCGATAATTCAACACTGAAGTAATTAAGTCATGTGAGAGCAATCGAAGCACATCCGTTATAACACAACTTAAATAAGGCCAAAGTGAGTATATATAGCGAGATAAAAACGCCGGGGAACTGAGAATGTGTGGCTGCGTGATGCCATTCAACCGTTGAACGGCACATTACGCTCCTTTCACATGTAATAGGATTCCTCTGTGAACCTCGTGGACAAGCGTAAGATTGCAGTACAACTTTGTTCTTTGACTGCAACGAACTCTTTTATTTGGCTCAAAATTGCGTCAAACAGCTCACAATGGAGCATCTCTCTCCACATTGCAATATGTGCTCCCGACCGCTTTTCGACAATGGGACAGTGCACATTACTGAGCTAACGAGAAATATTAGATGACTCTTCGTACCTCGATTTGATTTATCAGCTATTAACAGTCTACCACACGGAAGAACAAACCGCACTTTTTGTATTTTTGCTTAAATTGTGCGACCCTGGAAGTCTTAGTGTGTGTTTGCCGGAAATGAAGATTTTCGGAATGACCACGAAAATACATAACGATGGAGTGTTTGCTTCTAAGCTGACACGTATTTTTCGGTACATGTAAAAGTTTCAGTTAACCAAATCTCAGAAGTCAAGCCTGATCCACATAACACCGCGATGAGTATTCTACGACAGTCAGTACTTTTTCTATGAATTTGATAATGAAGCCATATGGATCAGGTAAACATCCTTAGTGCTTTATTACTGCGACGCGTTGGTACTTTGGTCAGGATATTCGGAATCTGAGGCGGAAGATGGGGGTCGGGTACATGGCGCGGCCGTAGCGCTTTCTAGGGACCAGAAAATCCTATAGGTGGCTATGTTGAGCTTCTGATGCTGTTTAATATTGTATGGTTCAGGATGTTTCGGAGAACCAGACTGAGACCCGACAGAGACGAAGTCTGTTTTTCTTCTTCAGAACTGTTGAAGAGCTTTTTATCAAGATCCATTAAGGAAAACCTCTAGAAATATTCGAAAGAAACACAAAAGAAAAAATGAATCTTACATGGATTGTATCGCGCACGCTCTACTGTGGTAGAGCAAACACGCGACGACACGCGGCAGATAGCTGAAGCACTCACGTCGATGCCTACTTCGACAACGGCAGCGGTGGAACGCCAGACATGCGGAAGGCGCGAATGATGACATGTCTGAGCACACCCTCGGATTCAGTAGAATGACAGCATCCAGCAGGCGGCTCTCTGCGAGATTCTCAAGACCTCCCGACGTCCCTCAAACTGTGTAGTGTCATAATAGCGGCCGGGCTGGTGGTGTTGCTGGTCGCATCGCAGATGTCAGCCGGTGGCGGAGATCGGCGAGCGAAAGGCCTTTTGGCGTGTCAGTGGTACACTCGAGGAGGTGGTGGCACATAGCGTTCAAAACCTACACTAGCGTTGTTTGTCCTGCTGGTGTTATTAGAGGAGCAAGATACGGGTATGTCCTCGAAAGCTGTAGTAACAGCATATAGGCCGCGACGGACGCCAGGCATAGAAGTAAGACGCCTTTTGTGCACGGGCCAAAGGTGTAGGCGGTTAAAAGCAAGCGGAAAGGGGCTCATTGTGCCTTGTTGCAAGCTTCTTTGCGTAATTAATCGGATGAACCATTCGATAATGACGTACTCTAACCATTGACACAATGCGAAAAAAACATTTTCAGGGATCCTTTATTGGGATAATACCGAAGAAAGCAATTGTTTAATAGTTTTTCCAAGAAACTTCGCTGATTTGGGCGTCAACAACCAGTAAACTTGTTTGCTGCTTGTTTGCGTAGCCCTTCAGTGTTTCGTTTTTCTTTTTCGGCGATCGTCTCCTTCTGTCGCGTGCTCCTGCATCTAGCCGATATCCGCTACGCGCAGGAGAGGGTACTACTGCCCCGCCAAGGGCGCAACTTCTACCGCCTCACCGAGCGCACAATTTCTCCTCCCAAGGCACCTCTCCGACTCGCAACGAGAATCGCTGGATTGAGCGTGCTACGCACAATCTCAGCTTTCATAGCAGTGCAGCAGTTTAGCGGTGCTCTTTCTCACAGCTTTGTACTATGCTCCGTTCGCACTGACAGCTCCCGGCGTTTGCGGTGGCAGTCCACAGTAGCTGGCAGCATTTGTGCGAGCCCAGAACAAAGGTGTACTGCCCAGACGCCGACGAAGAGGAGGGGACGAGACATTTTTTTTTTTGTTTTTTGTACAGTGTGTCAGAAATTCGTCGGAGGCACGGAGGGGCGGATGCTGCCTTCACTAAATAGCCGTACAAGGACCAATAAAGCGCACTTCGCGTGCTGTCGTTCTCGCTGGCTGCAGGTGTCCGTCGAAAGGCGAGGTTAAAGGGCGTTGACGATGATTCCAGTCTTTCGTGCTAAACAATGATCTCGAAGGACAACTACATGTCCTGATCACGCTCTCTCTGTGCCATTAGTTCCATTCTCTTAGAGTGCATTACTGCCTGTCAGGAGCCCCTCACTGTAGAGATAACGTTTCACGGCTGATTAATTGTGGAATAGGTGGCCATTGAGTTATACACAGTCCCTTTTCTCTAGATCACGACACCTAATAAAGCGACCGCGTTCGATGGCACGACAATATGCGAGTGTACATGCTAGCCATAATGCGGCTGGAGTGCTTGTGTGATTTTTTATGTGTGCGCAGTAGAAATTTTATTCAATGTTTCCTGTCCCGTTCTCAAGAGGTGTGCTCATCTTGACCTCAAATGCGCTTAGTTCTGATATTCTGGAATCGCCGTTTCTCAATGGCACTGATAGTCTTGTAGCAGGCACGGCGGTTCAATTTGCTCGGAAAGTCGCCAATCATTTGCAGTAACCGAATGAACGAAGTCTTCCAGCCGAAACCGAAGCGGGTAGATACTTTATGCAGCCCATGTGACGATGTAACAGCCCCTCCAGCATCAGACATGTGGAGCTGGTGTCCGAAAAATGAAAGCTGCGATGTCAATAGACGATATATTGAGTTATACCAGCTTCTCTTAACTAGACAGTGACGACTTCTAGCGCTGAAGTATCACCGTTTTGCTCATGACCGCCCTCCTGCTCGCGTAACCAGAGTTGAAGTTAATGACTTCAAGAAATCACGGTGGCCCGCATGGTAATCGGCTCAAAATTTTAAAATTCATTTTCAGGAAAACTAAATGACTCGTGAACTCGTGAATCGACACTCGTGAACTCAGATTTATTTGCACATTAAATAGACACAGATGGTTAAAATAAACCCTGAGCCCTCCACTACGGGTGGGGCTTCTTAATCGCACCTTATTTGCCGCCCAAAGCAGTTAGATTCAAATCTCTCGTCTTAACCTTTAGCATGGCAAAGTTCCAGAATTCGGGCATGCGAATCATTGGTTTTTATTACCTTATGTAATGTAGGATGCATATTCCGTATAATATAAATATATCTTCTCACGTGCTCACTTGTGATGCAAGAATTAGCAATCGTAATTTTTACTGTCAACACATTGAACTGCAATAAATAAACGTTTGCAAACAGATTTACACTGGTTTTTGTCACTACCAAATATATTTGCGTCCTTTCACCTAAAAAATTCATACTCTTTAAAAATGAAGAACGGCGAACTAAAATCTAGGCATATGGCCGATGACAACTACACACTCTAATAAAAGAGCTATATATTCTATGCCTTCCTGATCTGAGAGCTTTATACTAATGTTCCTTCCGTGCAACGGTACAAAAAATCCCTACTTTTTGGAATTGTGGCTGCATTTTATTGGGAAGAGTTTACAATACAGATATCAAGAGTGAACTACACTTTCATGTTTTTGATGACCGATTCGTGGTGCGACATTTAAAAGGCCATAGGCAAGTTGCCTTTTGTGCGGATTCCTCAGGACAACACCCCTGCGGAGACCTGAGAGGAGAACAAATGTCATAATGGAATCGTCGGCGGCACGGGAGCGACAAGCAGCTTCGCCGGCAGTTGACCTTCACAAAGAGCAATGGCTCGAGCATCCTTCTTTTGAACTTCAGTCCCCAAATTGAAGGACCTTTTCAACTTCGGAACAGCTGCTACTGCCCTTCCAGAAATGCGCATTTAAGCACTCAAGAACACTCATGGCTTCTGTATCATGTGGTTATCTTTGTATTTTCTTGTGTGTTTATGTTCTGTGCATACATCGTCTAGGAACACCTCTCTGCTGGGTATTCACTGGGGCAATTAACCGAACTCGCGAGCATACACAGAAAAAGAATTGATGATGTTATTTACTTCTAAAAGAAAAATCGCGCATCTCCACGAAATGAATCATGACGAGCGGGCGAAGCACTGGGGATCGTTCTCACCGTAAATCACCCGTGACATCGCCCACTCGCGCATGTAAATGAATGACAACGCGTTTGTACAGTATATACAATGTTTTATTTGTCATAACTCGTATGTCGTGTTGAGTTCTTGATTACATTTTCTCTTCATTATCACAGCTTTGTGGTCTGTGAAATGTAAAGCCAATGAGTTTTCAATCGAATCTAGCCCGAAGTTGGCAAAAGACAAGGTCTATGGACGTTCCCCTGGTATTTGTTGGTTGTTTCCAGTCATACGAAATGCATCGTAGAGTATATCGAGACTTCATTTTCTGCACAAGGCAGCCGTTGTCCGTGAGCTCTACGTGGAACTCTCCGACAAGTGCGAAGAGGTTGTTGTACTTTTTTTCGTAATTGTGCATGGCTAGATCGATGTACATTACTACGTTGCCTTGGGACAGATCCACGGCCAAGTACACTGTGATGAGGATGGTGCCGTCGGACAATTTTACTGAAGCGTGCTCACTGTTGTGAGTTGGCTCGTTATTGGTAGTCATCGCGGGCTGTGGAAATTTCAAGTCCTTCCCAGCACCACCCGCCGACCACTCTGCTGCTTCTGTGCAGACGACAGGAAGAATACATTGATGTGCCTTCTTTTCGCAGTCCACGTTGCGGCCAAGCAAATGACGGATGGATGGATGGATGCTATGAGCGTCCCCTTTGTAACGGGGCGGTGACATGTGCGCCACAAGGCTCGTAAGAAACTAAGTACTTTTCCTTTTTTTTTCCTTCTCTCTTTAAATTGTCCGCATGCCTTTTAAATCTGCTTCGATCAAATAGACCATACTATAGCAAAAAATCCACAGCATATCCACGAAGTGAATGATGATGAGTGGGCGAAGCTCCGGATGTTCATCGTAGATCGAGCCGAGTTCCGGATTAATTTAGTTAACGCGCACGCTACGAATCCTTATGGTTCAACTACGCACAAGTGAAATCTCCCACCGGCACTTCATTGCAAGTCAAGATCCAGTGCCTCTATATATATATATATATATATATATATATATATATATATGGGTAGGCCGGTGAACGGTTCTCCAGCGCGAGCAGTCGGTATTTTCTAATCAAGAAACTCGCTAGAAGACGCTGCCTGCGCCAACGTTGTCTCTCGCGGGTTAGGGCGCGTTCTCCTTTGCGAGCTAGTAGAGCGTTCATCGAAGAAAGAGCGTTTCCATAGTCAACGCGCGCCTTTCGCTCTCTCTCTCTCTCTCTCTCTCACAAGGCAACAGATGGAAGAGTGAGAGAGCTCGCGCGCCGGGAGGCACGCGCCGAGGGCGAGCGCGAGGTGGCTACATACATACTACTACGGACATACTACTACAGAGGAGGGAACGACCCACACCCTACCGGGCTTCGCCCCTAAAAACGGAAATTCATAGCCCAGTTCTCTGCCCCTTATGGCAGAAAGTCCATATTTTTCCCTATAATTATTTTTGTCCGTTCTCTCTAGTTTTCTGCCACCAGTATTCTAACCGTCCCTTACTTATTTAAATTGTGGGTATGTTCAGCTTCCCGTTGTTCTCCCTAAAACCCAATGCTTCATGTAGGGTGGTGCCCAAACGTACACCTGGGTGGATATTTCCGCATTCAATCAGAACATGCTCCGTCGTTTCCCTATCTTTCTCACACCATGTGCATTTTTCTTCTTTACTTAATTTCGCTTTACAAATACGCGTTCTAAGGCAGCCCGATCTTGCTTCAAACAGTAAAGCGCCTCCTTTTGAATTCTCATAAAATGCCACCCTCTTTATTTCGTTTTTGCCCTTTCGGTATTTATTCAGAGTCAGCTTTTTTCCATCGCTGCCATCCAGTAAATCTTCTCCGCCTCTCTGACTTTTCCCTTTACGCTATTTGTTGTCGGTTCTCTTAGAGCCGTATATTTACTGGTGAGCCTCCTAGTTCTTTTTCTCCACTGCGTGTCAACGCTCTCTCTATATAAATAACGGAACACCTTCAATGCCCACCTACTCTCTTTCATATTCCTAAGCCTCTCTTCAAACCTTATTTTGCTCTGGGCTTCCCTTGCCTCAAACCTCGCCTGTCCCATATCGCCCTTTACAGCCTCGTTTGTCGTTTTCCCGTGAGCACCCAACGCGAGGCGGGTCCCACAGTTCTTTGATTCACATTCATTCCTGATTGTATCTCTGGCCTCATGCACACCACTGAGTTTCCAAATGTAAGCCCTGGTACCATTACCCCTTTCCACAGACCCCTAAGAGTTATCGCAAAAAATGACGTCGGGTTTACCGCAGCGCCCTCTCGTGTATTTTCACTGCAGCGTATATTATGCTGTCGTGTTATTTAAATGTCGGTTTCGGTTTTGATTTCACACGATGCTGTGCCTGGGTATCGTACTGCGTACTGAGCATTGGGTTCCTCTACATATACGCCACTGTGTTGCGTGAAGTGCACGATTCAGAAAGTGCGGTTGAAAAGTGCGCGTGCAAAAAAGGTGAATAACGCAAAAAAATAACAAAGACGACGAGAGAAGACGCTAGTGCACCGGATAAGCACAGTACATCAAAAAACGATGATGACGGTAAAGAACGGCAAGGCATGGCGCTTCAAAATAAAATCAAGAAAAAAAGGAGCCAACCACGAATATCCACGGAGTTCCCAGCGGCCAATAGCCGGTGAACACGGAAACACAGCAGTCGGCAATCAGGAAACAACAATACGCAGAAGGAAAACACAAGCTAGTTAACATGCACATTTCCACTAATTAAATTACCTCTAAATCCTCCTTTTTCCTGTCTGTTCCTTTCAATCATTTCAAGTCAAAACAATTTTCCAATAACTCTTGGCCAATCCCCCCTAGTAGGTGGGCGCCGTATGTCTGCAGGATCAACATCATCATAATCATCATCATCGTCGTCGGATTAACCGCCGGCTTCATGGTCGATCCTCTGCAGTGGGCAAGAGCCAACTATCAAGGAAGAAAGAAAGAAATAAAGAAAGAAAGAAAGAAAGAAAGATCGGCATTTTACACCACTTATGACTAATCTCTTTCGACTTCTCACATCTTGGCCTATCCCCCAGGGTGGGTATGTGCCAAAATTGAGGACAACAACAAGAAATGCGAGTGAAGGCAGAGGATCGTCCACAGGGCCGGGCGTTGAAAACGGCAGTCGGGTTCCGGACCCGAGCCAACAGGGCTTCACCCGACCGGGACCTCCTGTTGACCTGACACCCGCCATAGGAATCCCAGTGGCTCTGAGCTGCAAGCGAGAGCCTATTCAATCCTGTGCCCGTAGGCATAGCGGGAATGGTCGAGCTACGGGTCCGAGTTCTTCGCTAAGATACCTGGCCAAGACGCCGCTACAACCTGATCGATCTTCTAGCAGCCCACGTAGCCCGTCGCGACCAGAATTCCGGCGTTGTTACATTTCCGAGCAGGCTGCACTTCACTCAGTTGGTCTTCAGTCAAGCTCATCGGCGATTTGGTGAGAGCCATCCACTTCTCCCGCGTCACCTTCGCACTTCACTGCCGGACCCATACGCATCAAACTGCCAGGACTCGTTTAACCCTTTAGAGGCTTCATTAGTAGGCATTGCTCAAAGTGCCGGTTGTTTCATTTTTCTCTCTCAGCAATAGTTTTAGATTAAAAGCTTGTGTATATCTTGTGTTGTGTGAAAAACGGCCTTGTCCTCAATTAGGCTCTCGGAGGCTTTGCCTGAGCGAGTCGTCCAAAAGGAATCTGTAAAACGAAAGAACGTGCTGTCACACTTACATATACACTGTCGGGTAGCACGAGCTCCAAGATCACCCCGCACATGCACACATACCCTCTGACTGCACTGCCTCGTCCACACCCACACACTCATGTTCTGTATTGCAGTATTGCTGAGGACCGAGGTCCCGTGATGGACGGACAACGTGGAGGGACAAGACTCACCCCTAAAAGTCCTGCCGATCCCGCGCGCTGTGGAAATCGGTGTCATGCGAAACAGTCGTCGAGGAAATTGCCTGTGTGGAATCGTGGGACATTCAATTAAGTGTTACGAACGGGATGACGTCTTTGTGCAAAGTGCATGAGTAGGCGTATTGCTAACATGGGCTAGCCAGCAAACTCGACTGCATCGTGGGGACTGAATTGTGTTGCTTGTGGGACGGCGTAACTTTGGCGCTGACATTAGATAGATAGATAGATAGATAGATAGATAGATAGATAGATAGATAGATAGATAGATAGATAGATAGATAGATAGATAGATAGATAGATAGATAGATAGATAGATAGATAGATTTAAAGTTCCTCTCGTTCGCCAAGAAATTCTCCGCATTTGCTATCTGTGCCCAAGAAATTGGACCGAAAAGGGCTTTTTGCGAATCAAATCGTCGCCGAATCGTCGCCCATTTCGCGTTCACATTGTTCGCTCTTTATGTGCAATAAAGGGTTATTCCGAGAACAAAGTATTGCTATTCGCCGATTTTCCTTCTGGTTATTCGCTATCTATTCATTGTCAATAAGTCTTCAGAGTACGAAAGACGGATATAAAACTAACGTGTAAGAAGACATGACACATTACCTCGAAAAATGAAGCGTGCACCACACATCATAATGATCATTTTAATTTATTCCATTTCTTAGAAAGAACTGACAACTAATTTTCCTATCTTCCGGAAACTCTCCTTGGTGGGACCGGCTTTGTGCAGTTGGGGTAGTAAACTTGGTGGCTTTGTTGGCCAGAACAAGTCTGGTTATATACCGCGTCGCAGTTTGGAGTGCTTTGAGTGATGTTACTGTCCCGTACGTGCTGCTGGCATCGAACCTTCTCACCTACAATGACAAAACAAACAAAACATTGTTTCCGGCTTACCACTTTCATGCCATCGTAGTAAACTCCCTAATACTCCTGTTAAATATTTGTCTCGGTTCGTGACAAATTGTATTGACCATTTTTAGGAAGCCTGTGCGCACGCAGCTATGGACACTCCTCGGAAACGAAAGCAACGTGGCGGCTGCATAATAACGTACTTAATATTCATGCACTTGTCCATCGCCTCACCCCAGATGTGGGTTCCGGTTAAAGCGCCAAACATATTGCGAGCAATATGTTCGTCCCCGCACAACATCCCTCTGGCAGACGGCCTTCAATCCAGTGCACGCTTCTTTCCATTCTTCTCATTTTCCTGTACTTTGTGACGGACACGCACTACTTCCCAAAGTATGAATTAGCTGCTGCAAATATTTTGTGGGCGACATATAATAGTACTTGGCTCTAACTACTCTGCGCTAGCAGAAGGCGCGGCAACGCAAAGCGAATCCGGTAACTACATGCCTCGAACACAGGAGGCCAGATTCAGATTCCAGGCTCGCACAGACTGTAGCATATGAGATCAATTACTTTCTTTTAGGGGCGAAGCTCCTCTTAGTCTAACCTTGTCCTGCGTCAGGCGTAACCGGCATGCCGGGAGGCACGCGCTCGCCCTCGGCGCGTGCCTCTCTCTCTCTCACTCTTCCATCTGCTGTCTTGTGAGAGAGAGAGTCAGAGAGAGAGAGCGAAAGGCGCGCGTTTACTATGGAAACGCTCTTTCTTAGATGAACGCTCTACCAGCTCGCAAAGGAGAACGCGCCCTCACCCGCGAGAGACAACGTTGGCGCAGGCAGCGTCTCCTAGCGAGTTTCTTGATTGAGAAATACCGACTGCTCGCGTTGGAGAACCGTTCACCGGCCACACACACACACACACACACCACACACATATATATATAATATATATATATATATATATATATAGATATATATATATATATATATATATATATATGCACTGGATCTTGACTTGCAATGAAATGCCGGTGGGAGATTTCACTTGTGCATAGTTGAACCATAAGGACTCGTAGCGTGCGCGTTAACTAAATTAATCCGGAACTCGGCACGATCTACGATGAATCTCCCGAGCTTCGCCCACTCCTCATCATTCACTCCGTGGATATGCTGTAATTTTTTGTTTACGGGAGGTGCTCTGCGAAACTTCGCGCCTATCGTATTATTCAGCCTATCTTTATTTGAATGATTGTCGCCTCAGTGTGATAAATGCGGCTATATATAGTCGATCTGTGTGGTCATAGCCGTCCTCTATCAGCTTGCTCCGACTGAAGCGTTGATTTTGTCTGCTTGCCGTCAGGGCTGGGCAGTATCGCGGTGACGAGTGCTCATGACGAGCTGAGCTCGTCATGAGCACTCGCCAATTTTTGCTTATGACGAGCTCAGCTCGTCATGGTTCTTCCGCAATGTCACGAGCTGTTGTTGTGAACCCCACCTTATAAATAGTGTTTTCCTACTATAAGACATAGATCTCAGCACGGGTTCCATTATGAACAATCGTTTTCACGAGATTTTCGACACGAGATGGCGGGGTGAGTGCTCTGCGTTTCCCGCCCTTTATGAACAAAACAAGCATGGCTCCATCCGCGAGGCGTTCTCGACAAGGGAAACCTGCGTACTTCAGAAGAAGAAAAAGTGAGTGATGAGTAAGCCGTTGTCGTGTTTGATTTTTCAAGTGAAGAGATAGTCATGACGTTTTTATTTTAGCATACACTTAAAATGTACCCGGTTATGGATCGGTGCCCATAGTGGCAGGCAGCTTACTGCGCTGCCTGCACAATATGGGCACCCAATGCCAGGGAGATGACGAAGAAGAAGCTCTGAAGGCGCGTGGTATTTGGGGGAACGGTTTCGCCGCCTTAAAAAGGTTCTGGCCTTTCTCGTGCATCTTCGTTACAATATGGTGGAATGAGGAATGACCACTCAATCATTATTATCGACCAGGAAAGTGTTTTTCCAAGTACTGTTCTCTTTGAAACATGTTACTCAATCATCTCAAATCATTGAAAAAATCTCGGCAATTTCGGACTGTTTTTTTTATTTATTGGGCCCTGAAGGGGCCAACGGCACTGACATCGCACAGCGCACGGACCTCAACATTTCGCCTCCATCTAAACACAGCCGCCGCGGCTAGATTCGATCCCGCGTCCTTCGGGTCCGCAGGTGAGTGCCATACCCACGTTGGCAACACGCATCTGCGCACGCACATAATTATTCCGAAATTCCCATCTTACTAAAATATCTTGTCGTAAACGACCCATATCTTTGAAGGCGCAAGCCATAGAAGCCAGAGGAACGAAGGTTAGGTAAATCCATGTAATACCCTCATTC
>JABSTT010003003.1:0-34230 GCA_013339685.2 Hyalomma asiaticum
GATTTTTGTATGCATGACAACTAATTGTGACCTATATGCTAAGACTGATGAAGCCTTCGCAGACAACTGTGTGCCTACCTTACTGCACTATTGCTCTGTTGCACTCAATGCTAGTGCTTTGACCCACCAGAAAAAACGTTCCACGCAAGTGCGACATCAGCACTTCTTCCTAGGACGAAAGTATTCAGGTGGGCTGGCACTAACCCCCACTCTGCAGCACCTTAAACCTTATGGTGGAGCTGGTAACATAGCGGGTCGCAGCTACTACCATAAGGCAGGGACGACGTCCGTGGATCGTGGGTGCCCCCCAAAATTATTATCCCGTTGACGCCTTCAGAACCACAGAGTTAATGCCTTAGGGGTGCAAAAAATGCCTTGGCGTCATTTGAACCCCTAAGGCGTTAGCTCTGAGGTCAGATTATCATTTATATATTCTGAGGGTGGCAACCAGACCAAAATATTGGTGGGCGCGCCCAGTTCCCGAGCACGATTCCTGCTTCTTTTTCAGATTACGGCTAACATTTCAGGAACAGCTTTTTGATGACGCACGTGCAAGTCTTTGAACCGATTCAGAAATCCCGGAAAATGGGATTATTGGAGTCTCCTCGAAGCCGTCGAAAAGACCAGCTTTTTGAAGACGCATGTGCAACGAGCCGGACATCAGACGATATACGACGCATCCAGGACTAAGGCTTCTTACGCGTGCCGTCTGCAACGTTAACGTCTCGGATATCCGTTTCGAAGTCGTCATAAATCCTTTGTATGCTAGCTGGGCAGGAGAGTACCAAGACCGTGGCATGTAAATCAAGCCGCTCATGCCATACGTGTCATGATTTTCATGTTATGACCTGTCATTTATGTTCGTCATGCAGTCATGTTGTGCCATACTGATTTTCGTATACATCCCATTAACGAAACGGCCCAGGAGAGCACCAAGACCGTTTCATGTAAATCATGCATGTCATGATTTTGATATAATTACGTCATTTTATTCGTCATGCAGTCATAAGCCATAGCGATTTTCGTATACAATCCATTAACGAGACGGCCACGGATACATACATACATACATACATACATACACCTCACACTCATTGGCACTCACACTCACTGGCACTCACTCGCACTCACACTCACTTCCACTCACTCGCACTCGCACTCATTTCCACTCACACACACTGGCACTCACTCGCACTCGCATTCACCTCCACTCACACTCACTGGCGCTCACTCGCACTCGCACTCACTTCCACTCACACTCACTTGCACTCACTCGCACTCGCACTCACCTCCACTCACACTCACTGGCGCTCACTCGCACTCGCACTCACTTCCACTCACACTCACTGGCACTCACTCGCACTCGCACTCACTTGCACTCACACTCACAAGCACTCATTCGCACTCGTACTCACCTCCACTCACACTCACTTGCACACACTCGCACTCGCACTCACTTCCACTCACACTCATTGGCACTCACTCGCACTCGCACTCACTTCCACTCACGCTCACAAGCACTCACTCGCACTCGCACTCACCTCCACTCACACTCACTGGCACTCACTCGCACTCGCACTCACTTGCACTCACACTCACAGGCACTCACTCGCACTCACACTCACCTCCACTCACACTCACTTGCACTCACTCGCACTCGCACTCACTTCCACTCACACTCATTGGCGCTCACTCGCACTCGCACTCACGTCTATGAAATGAGTGCGAGTGAGTGCGAGTGAGTGCACTCATGAGTGAGTGCGCCGACCTATGTTCACCACATCCCGGCACATTGGATGAACTCATATGCAGTTAAACCTGGATATAACGAAATTGAGAAATTCCCGAAAAACTTCGTTATAAAGAGGATTTCGTTATGTGCAGGTGCGGCACGAAAATTGAAAAGGAAATGCTTAAGTAAGCAAAAAGGTAACAGACAGCTGAGCTCACCCAAAACATTTACTTTGGGTGAGAAAGCACAGCTGAGACCACATAGAATGTAACCACATATAGTGAAGGGCTGGCTGTAATGCGGGTTTTTGTGACCACCGTTTGCCCTCCCATAGAACTCAATGTATGCGCATACCACTCAATGTGCAGGCCCCCAGCCCCCCCCTAGATAAAGGACCGGTTGTATGCGGCTGCTGGGAAGTCTGTGGACAATTGGGGTAGGGAGCAGGCTTCACAAAGGAAGTGCGCCACCCGAAAAGAGCGCAGCGAATCACCATCGAGAAGGAAGGAGCGCAGAACGAATGAACAATGAGCGGAGGGAAGAAAAAAAAAGGCCGTGGCAGCAGCACGTCACGCGCGCCCTCTGAGGATAGGATTTCCAAGGCGACGGAGAATCCACCAGCGCTTCGCATGGAACGCGTGGCCGTGCTCACTTTACCGCTGTTTGTCTCTGGTTCTTTTTTTTCTTAATCATTTCACGTGCGCTGCCCTTGAATCGCCCGGAGAGCGCGATTTCCTGTGCTCCCGATTCTTGTGTTGCCAAGGGTAAGCTTCCCGTAAGGCGCGCCGCCCGTGAGCTAGGCCTAACAAGTGCTGTCACCTTGTGTTAGGTTAGCGAAGCGAAGCGCAGATACTTGCGTAGTAACCAAAGAGCGGTGCTGCCAGCACGTTAAAAAAGAACGAACAAAGAATTCACGCATCTCCACGAAGTGAACCATGACGAGTGGGTGAAGCACTGGGAATTATTCGGTGTTATCGTAAATCACCCGTGACATTGCCCACTCATGCATGTAAATGAGTGATAACCTGTGTGTATATTTACACATGCATTGTCATTTATGCTCCTGGTCTTTATGAGGTTTCTACGCTCCCAAGATCGTGCCGAGTTACGGATTACTTTTAGCTAACGCGCGCACTGCGAACCCTTATGGGTCAACTACGCACAAGAGAAATCTCCCACCGGCACTACATTGCAGGTCAAGATCCAGTGCCTAAATATATGGGGTAGCCGGTGAGTGCGAGCAGTCGGTTTTTTCAGTCAAGAAACTCGCTAGCAGACATTGCCTGCGTCGGCGTTGTCTCTCGCGACCAAGGGCACGTTCTCGTTCCTTGCAAGCTTGGGCCAGCTGTTGCGCACGCGCAGTGGCGGTGTGGACGGTGCAGGGACGGAAGAGGCTCGACCATAAGCTGCTATGCATCTAAAGCTCATTTTTTTCTCTCTCTCTCTCTCTCTTAGGCCGGTGCTGCTTGGCGGGCTAAGCCAGCTGCAGCAAGTGGCGGGATCAGGTTTGAAGTGAGGGGGAGAGGACACGCGCGCTGCGGCAAGATCGTCGGGTCGAGGGATGCAGGCCCGTCTCGTGCACGCTCGCACTCATGCACACGTGCGCTCGCTCTCGCCTCGCAGTCGCCGTGCCTTTGAGTGCGCCAAGCGCAACGCCACCTCTTCGCATTCCGTCGCAGCGGAGAAGGTGCTTCCGGTTGCTGCTTGCGCAATAGTGACAAAATTTGGGGCATCATCTCTAGGTTGTCGGCGGCGAAAATTCGTTATTTCGAGGGGGCCTCCTACTGTGACTTCGTTATGTAGAGGTCTCAAATACATGTGCTTCTATGGAGTAACGGCAGGGAATAGAAAAACTTCGTTACGTCCAGGAATTCGTTATATGGGGGTTCCTTATAAGCAGGTTTAACTGTAAAGCGGGAAGCTACGAGTAGTGACAGTGATACGTGCACTTCAATGCTTTCCGAGCAATCGGCCATGTCCTAAAGTGCAGTTTCAGACAGTGATTGAATATGGTTGAAGTGGAATAGAATGATGGTCGAAGTGGAAGCGCCTTTCACTTTGCTTATAAAATACTACGGTAGTGAATCAGGATAAGGCACCCATCTACTCAGGCATGTATCTCGTATACAAGATAAGAATACTCAGAAGCAGATAAGAACAGTGACTCCTATATCGCCAGGCCTTCCTTTCTCTCTTTTTTCATTTCAATATGCAGAGCCAGCCAGATGGCATATGTGCTGTCGAGTTGCGCGACTGTTGCATGAATTTACCTAACATGTCCATCATTATATGACCCGAGTAGAGAACGTTATGTTGGTGAATTTATTCTTAAAGGGGTCCTGAACCACCGCTCGGGCTTGGTTTTGAAAACGGCTGGGTGTGTATTGAGGGCCTCTCAGAAATTCACAGCCGAAAGAATTTTTCAAACCGTCTGTTAGGAGCGAACATATTGCGACCGGAAAACTTCCCTTTCCAGTCCTGTTTCAACTCTGCGGAATAGAGGGTACAGAGCTCCTTAGGGCGGTGTCGAAGCAAGTGCCCCGCCCACCGCTTCACGTCACCACACTTCAGCGACGTATCAGAGGAGGCGCTAGTCAGAGTGGCTGACGAAAAGCGCGCGACTACCGGGGACTGTTTCTTCGCCGCGCGCTTGTGGCCGCCTGCTCGCTTCGCGCCTGGGCTCGGTCGCGTGCCCCCGCGATCACCGCATTTTTTTTTTTCGATCCTCCGAAGCTTTCTTTTCGTTTGTCACACACGTTTAGGCCCGCAGGTGTGCGCGTTTACTTTGTCAATGCGCTGCTTGTCGTCGATATTGCGCGTAACGCGGCGTCAGGACAAGCAGCCCAACTACCAATGCTGCTCCACCTTGTCCTGCATAACCCCAAGTTAGTTAATTGTTGATTAGTGATTGTAGACGGGATCATCATGCTGCCGGGCTCGAACGTGACTACTATGACTCGAAAGGAAGACCTTCACAACTCGGACCCTTGCCGACAGGTTAATGTGGAATAAGGTGCGTATGCGGTAAGATGGATGGATTTAATGTGTGAATACACTAGTTCAATTTTAACAGTAAAGCTTTTTAAGCAATTGGTGAAACTCGGAAATCTGCCGAAAACTCCGCTAAGCTATGTAAGGCTAGCATAACAATGCCACGCTGTAGTAAAGACAAAGCTTCCTACGACTAGTTAAGTAAGACGAAGTCTAATTCAATGGAGCCTAATCAAAATTCCTAGGACTAGTTAGGTAAGGCTAAGTCTAATTCAAAGGAGCCTAATTAGGAATAATAATTGAAGCCTAGTTCAGACAGGACTAATCCAACTGAGCCAAACCAAGCCACACTGGACTAATTCAACCTGAATTGAGTTATGACAAGTAAGTCACACCTAATTAAGCGGATACTAATGATTTATAATTAAGCAAGCCATGATACTAATAAACCGTGTCTAATTAAGGTAAATCTAATTATGCAAAGTCTAACTTAGCTGAGATGATCAAATCTAGTGTAAACAAGCTTCTGATTAGACCTTGCTTAATTAATTAGTACTAATTAAATCACGCATAGCTAGGTTATTACTAGTTAAGTCGAACCTAAGCTAGCACTTATTAATAAAAGGTAAATTATGCTAAGACTTCAAGGTCAAGCCTCATTAAGTTGAGACTAAACATTTCAGGACTAATTAGGCTAACACTGATTAAATCAAGCCTATTTCAGGTAGTATTCGTCAAGCGATATCTAATTAAGATAATATGTCAAAGAACAGCGTAACTAAGCCTGTACTAATTAGGCCATGTGTAATTAAGATATGACTAATTACCTCAAGCATAATTATATCATGAGTGATGAATACCAGCGTATTAGGCAATGTATCATCAGGTATAATTAGACTGAGTCTAATTAGGCCTGGCTAATTCAGTTAATTAGGGCCTGGCTAATTCAGTTAAGACTAAGTCAAGTCTCAATAAGCTCAGATTATTAAGTTACGCTAAATTAAGCCAAACATTACAGACGTAATGATTTCATTCGAAACTAATTTACCTTAGTCAACCCTAATCTGCTGTAATCCTTAATTCACCCTAATCTAAGTCTATCGTAATCCGCTCTATAATATGCCATTGTCCACCTTAATGCACCCTAGTCTGTCTTAATCCACCCTAATGCGCCTTAATGAGCTCTAATCCACTCAAGTACACCCTAATCAGACCTAGTCCTTTAATCTACCTTATAGAAGAAATATTTTGGGTTCGACTCCAGCCATGTTATTGAGTACGAGTACTAGACGGTGGCGCATTGGAGTACCATAGGGAATAAACCCATCTACAATCACTGATGAATTAAAGTTTGGAATTAATTTGTGATGTATTACAGGCTGCAGGCATGCATTTGTTGGTTTCTTGGAAAACTATATTTATGGTGACTTTTGCACCGCACCGTTCACGTCCACGCCGAGGTAGTTTACGGACGCCTTCCAACGGCATCTATGAGGCTTGCGCATTAACAAATATATTTTTACATATTTCCAGCAACTATGTTACCTATATAGGTGCTCACAACGCAAGGAAAAGCGAGCGCACGGCACGCACGGCACGCACGTGCTTACAGTTTTAAAAAAGGCGCGCTGCGAAGGGCCCGCACACAGCCGAGGCGGGCGTGTTTGCCATCGGCCAATAGCAGCGACGCTCCTTGTAAATGTTCTATGACGAAATAGAGCAGATTCAAGGAGCGTGAGGAGAAGCCGCTTTTTGAGTTGAGGGCTCCTGAAGAAGTGGAAGCTTTGCGCTCCGCTTGTGAACGCTACGCTTCGCAGATGACTACAGCATTTGGCTGAGATGTTCATTACGGCGTAGGCAAGCCATAGAATATGTTTTTTCACCAAGCCCGGAGGGTGGTTCAGGACCCCTTTAACCAAAAAGTTATTGTTACAAAGGTGCTGCCCCAGTGTGTGATATCACATGCGAAGTTTAGTTGATCGCATTCATGAGTTCGAATTCCATTTAGTTCGAACTTGGCAGGCATTCCTGAGGAATTCAAATTAGCAAAATTTTACTGCATTCCTGAAATAAATAAAACTTAACTGGGTACTAGAAAATCTCGAACTCGTGAGTGATTATGATATGCACTATAACACATTTCGGGGTTTTTTTTTCATTTCTAAGCTTTTTGACAACATATGGCATTTGTACGAGCCCGGGCAGTCCTTGTTTTTGGTTAGGACACCCTAAATATGAAAGAGAGAAAAAAATGGAAGAGATAACTTCAAATATAAGCTGACAGAAATATATAGGACGCAGCAAGTGCTGGCATTGGTCACTAGAGTGAGCCGCAATATTTCCCCAGCTCACTCGCCAATTATTTCTTGTTGCATTCTTTGTGGGTGCAGGATATCTAAAGGATTGCTTGTCTTCTGGTGAAACCCGATTTTATGTCCGATTCTTGCACCCCGAACATGTCAGAGTAAAGTCGAGTTGAATCCGACTTCTCCCTGAATCCAAGTACCACATACTAAACAATGTTTTTATGCTGCATGGAGTTTGCTGTGCACATGCCTAGCTAATCCACCTCGGGGACACCAAAGTTAAGTTCTCCTCGCTTAAAGGGAAACTCCGGCGATTTTTCAATGTCCACCGATCTCGATAAAATTTTCAATATATATTATCCTCGGTTCTGTAATAATATGTGCCAAGTCAGGTGGATGTAGGTCATTTAGTTTTCCCGTAAATGGATTTTAAGAATTTTTAGTGGATTCTCACGCGGGCCTCCCTCTGTTTTTGACGCCATCACCTCCGCGCTGCTTACCCGAGCCAGCGGGCCTTCAAAAGCGAAACGGCGATACCCCAGCGCTCGAATCGTTGCTGTAAAGATCAGAAAAGCTGGTATAACTCAATTTATGGTCGGATGACCTCGCCACTGGCATATCTTTGGCGCCAGTATCATATTTCTGGTGACGGGAAGGTTGTGACGTCGCCGCATTTGCTGCACGAAGCACCTACCTGTTTCGGTTTCGGTTTGAAGATGACTTTCAGTCAGTTATTTAAAATTATTGGTGCGTTTCTGAATAAACTGAACCACCCTGGCAGTTACAGGGCTGTCAGCACCATTGGAAAACACTGACATCAAACACGGTGAAAAAACCGCCGGTGTTGCCCTTTAAGTGAATGCCAGTACTATAACGTATACTTCGCATGACAAGCTGCATGCAAGCACTATATGGACACTAAGCAACTGTCATCTGCAAATTTAAATTTGTAAATTTAGCCCCAAAACGTCTAAGAGATCCCACGTGTTGGAGAAATCGGGTAAATTGGCGGGTAAACAACGATCGGATGGTTGGGTGGACAGGCAGGCGGGGAGGGAGACAAAGAGGGAGGAAGGGAAGGTCATAGCCACTTAAGTTCACCAAGAAATGAGAAAATTCTGTCCATTTGAAAAGCCTGAATTTCAGAATCATTCTACAAAAGAACGCAATTATCACCTTGAAAAATAGCACCTGTTTTTTATCCCAGGAATTCGAAAAAAACATAAAAATATGAAAATGAACAACTCTAGATACTTATGGGTAGGCCGATCATAATATTTCAGACCAAACTGAATGTGGATCTAATAGTACCAGACGCAAAGGAAAGTGAATCAGATAAGAAGCACTTTCTGAATACTGATGAGCACTTTTTTTAAATACAAAACTGTGTTTGTAAACCAGTACAGCTCAGGCCACTTATAACTAGGAATGTGCGAATAGCAATTTTTAAGACCAAATTGAATGGAATACCTAATATGCATTGAATAATTTGTAGATATTGAACACCTGTTCTTGAAGTTAATGTAAATCAATGTTCACCTCCTCATATTCATAACTTTGGCATGAAAAGTACAAATACAGCATGCAAAGGGAACAAGCAGGCAATTAACATGTATGTAACGGTTCCGAAAGCATGAATTATCGTTTTATAGTTCGTAAAGTCTCGGTCCTCAAGTCAAGTAGCCTTTAGTTGCCAACATTGGATAGTTAAAATGCTAAAGGTTAAGTGCAAATTGAATTGAATAGCAATTGAAATTAGAAAAATATTCAAAATTTTGAATTTTTACATACCCTTTGTAAAAGCTGGCGCATTTCACCACTGATAAGTTCTATCAACAACCAACGATTGCGCTTGCCACTATTGTTGCGCCATAAAAGTTGCTTTCTTTGCTGGATATAGGTTTGCCCATCAAAAAGTATGTTCTGTCTTTAATAATTTGGATTCTGCATCCTTCATTGTCGTAACGATGTGACAACATTGTACAGTCACATGTATAGTGTTAATATAGCTCTCTTGTGGATTGTTTATGAACATTGTTTTGAAGGGGTAAAATAAAAGTTTTTCTGCCGTTGTAGTTTGGTCTTCTATTCCACATTCAAAGCTAGTTGTCAATATTTTATTTGGAATGGAAGAAGGTTACTGCTGGTTACGGTGCTTCCTCCTGTGAAATGTTAGCACAGTTGTAAGCACAGGTTTACGTGGTGATATACAGTGGAACACCACTGTTACGTTCCTCACTGCTGTGTTTTCCCAGCTGTTACGTTGGTTTTCGTCGGTCCCGGCATAGCTCCCATGAGATCCCATGTATTGCGAACCCCGCTGTTACGTCGCAGCTGTGGGCCTCTTCCCGCATGAAGTGTTGCAACCTGGCATGCCGTACCCACCCGGGCACCGCTATTTTGATTTGACTTTTGGCAGTCTTGGTCACGCTTGCAGGAACCGCCGTCCGCTGATGGCTGTCGAGATAGCGTGAGCACCAGCGCTATCTCCGCAGCCACGCGATCGCTTGGCAGAAGAGCAACACTCCCCCCTCCCTCCCTTCCGCCTTTGCGTCTTTTCATGCTCGTTAAAGATGGCCGGGGCGTTTCCTCCACACTTCGACGACAGCAGGCGTCCCGATAGGGGTGATGTCATCGCCTCCGAGCGACGGGGATGGGCCGGGCCCGTTTGATCTCTGCTTCAGCCGTTTTCGTCGCCCCCACTCGCGTGCTTTTATTTTAGCGACCGTACTTTGGGCTCCGGAGGCTTTCGGAGAAAAGAACTGGACAAGCGGACATCACACAAGCAGCCCCTTTTGCGTATGACTGCGCTCGCCTGCGCAGCTAGGGGCACGGCTGCGCGGCTGTCCAAAGTCTGTCCGTGCGCGCGCTGGCGAGCTGGTTCAGGCCGGACGGCGAGCGCAAAATATGCGAGGAATTTTTTTTTTGTAAAGCTGGCTAAATATCAGGAGTGCGCAAATTCTGCGAGGTCGCAAATTATGCGGGTAAGTATGGTAAACAAGCACTGAGTACGGAACGTAAAAGCGCTATCGAGCGATCGCAGACCCGGCACGACCAGCCAACCAGCCGTACTCGCAATCGCATACCACACGTGGGGTGCCGGAACAGGATGCGGTGCTCGCAGTGAGGCAGCGACTTGCCTCCAAAATTGGTGCGTCACGCCTTAACTAAGCCTCAATGACCACAGTTTTGTTTGCGATCTCTGAGGCCATACTTTCTTTCATCGGGGCGCCGGAGGCTATAATGGCGGCCGATTTACTGCGCTCGACAGCCGCAAACGGAGTCCAAATTATCAAACTTAGAGGTAGAAACCGTCCGAAATATCGGTCGTCTTAACACATTAAGTCTATGGGGGCACTGGCGATACCGCGCGGCTGTCCGAATTATCGGTTGGCGACCTAGAGGACTTACCTTGCTCAAATAAACTATTTGAAGTCAAAGCGGCCCTGTTCTCATTCATTTTCGGAGCTTTCCTCACACTTGCGTTTTCGTGGCTGTTACGTTTTTTTGCCCCGGTCCGCTCAAAAACGTGTGAACGGGGTTCCACTGTACTGAGTGAAAGAGTTTGAGAGAGACGTGTTTGTTCTCGTTCCTAGATTGTCTCAAAGACCTATGCCAGATGACTCAAAACTAGTGGTATGCAAATACTCGAATTTTCAAATAGTGTTTGCTATTTGATTCGCGCTTGTCCTTTATTATTCTTTCTGAAGTTGATAATTAAGGGGCAAGATATGCTATTTCTCATGACAAGCAGCCCATCTCACACGTAGTACTCTTCGCCGTACAACACTGGTGTACTGTGCCGAAGCTAAAATGTGTACCGCAGTGAAGCTACCACTCGTGTACTGCAGCAAAGTTAACACGCGTACTGTGGTGAAGCGTGCACTCATGCACTTTGTTGGACTGTTCTTTGGGACATTCCTGTTCTTTTTCTAGGGATGGCACTGCGGGAGTACACGAGTGAATAAAATTTTTTGCCCGTCTTTATCAGCACATGTCGCTGTAATTTGACGTAGTGCTATTAAAGAAACATTCGCACTCGGGCAACGATACTCGAATTCGGTTCACACTCAAACTCTCGCCATTTGGGCCACTCTACCGAAATTGTCTCGGTGACATATGTCACGTTTACCCGGTGAGTTGTGCCGGTGAAGCACTTCCAATGGATGCACGTCTTTCATTATTAGCTTCTGGTCGTGCGAACTGCTCAGTTCTGGCTTGTGGAGTGGTGTTCAAAGAAAGTCCTGCCACCCTCTGCAACACTGTGTATCTCAAGTCATGCAAGTCGGGATGTTTTTTCTGCGCTTGCTCAGCCAGTTATCATGAGGGTTGATGGACGTTGATCAATGCAGGAACAGGGGCATAAGAGCTGGGTTCCATATTTACATTTGCACAATTAGAGTTGAGAAGTGTTTTTTTTTTAATGTGTGGTTGCGTTCTGGTGGGCTCTGATCGTGTGAGTGCTCGACGGTGGATCCACTTTTGGACACAAAGTGACACGTGTCGTTTGAGCGATGCTGTTGTGGCCTGTTACACAGTTGCTGCACCTGAACCTGCACCCGAGCCTGTAGCCGAGCCTGCTGCCGAGCCAGTCATCGAACCAGTCCCGGAGCTATCGGCTGAGGAAGGCTCTCCCGTCAGGATTGGCGAACCACAGGTAAATTCCAGCTGTTTGCATTTTTAATGCAGTTAAACCTCAATATAACAAACAGAAATGCAGTTAAATCTCGATACGACGAACTCGGCTATACAGTTGCACCCGCTTGTCACAATACCGCTTTTAACAATTTATCTGTTATAACAATGATGAGCTGCTGTGCCATCGACTTTTGTATGTTTTCTATGGTGGACCAGCCTCCTTATAACATTGTCCCCATACCCCATCAGTGGCTGTAACGATGCAATCTTGCTGCTGCATGTGGCCGAATGTGAGATATTTGGAAAGAAAACAAACTCTGGCCGCTGCACACGGCACCAGCTTCTCTTTCGGGGTCTCTCCGTCCTACTTGAACAGGTATAGAGCATCGGCCAAGCATACCGACACAAGACGACAGAGCGCCAACTTCCAATTGAGCTTTATTTGCAAATTGCATCAAATATGCAAGCATACAAAGAACACCCAAACGCATCGCCAAGAACAGACAAACCATCGCAAAGTCACCGTCATGAACGTGAGCATCACCCTGCAAAGAAAGCAACAAAGAACAGTGGTTCTACAGCTGTACTTCAGGGGATTTCAACTAGCTTTCCCAGAAAGGTCTCTGTGCTGTCCCCTCTGGCCCTTTCAGTCTAGCTTACAGTTGGTTCGTGGTGTTATGTTTGGCCACTGTTGAGCTCGTTGTCACGCTATGAAGAACACATCCTCCAGGAAGGGGGTATTATCCATTCCTCCCCCACCCCTTGCCAAGAGCTCTCCCTTATTTACTCCTTTTTTATGCAACCCTGTTCCGAATAACAATTATTGGTTATAGCGAGGCAATTTTCATGGCACTTCATCATTGTTAAAAGTGGGTTGGGCTGTATCAGCATTTTGCTTTGCTGGATTGAAATTTGGGATTTTGTGCAAAGTATGGCCTACGAAGGGTTCTTTTTTTTTTACCCAGAAATGCTGCGCAAATGTTCGAATAATAGAGCAGTAAGGTAAAAGAAGAAACATCAGTAATGTTCATGCAGAGTTTCATACTGAACCAGAGTTTCGGCAGTGACATAATGCACTGTTGAAGCCATCGTCACAGTGGCCGTACGTCACACGTACAGATTTAATACTGGTGTCACACGGGCGTTTCGAAGGCCTTCGAACCGATAGTCCATCGACTCGAAGGTCGAGTTTCAGCTGCTACATGGGCGGTTTCGATGGCCGTCGAGTCGATAGTCGATCGAGTCAACACAGCACCCTACAACTCCTTCGAGACTTCGAAGGCCTTTGAGCGATGGAAGCAGAAACGGTGCGGACTTCGAGACTTGGCGCACCGGTAGCTCCCACGTGCGTTAGTTTCGGAGGCCGTGGCCCTATTTATGTCGTCGTATCAATAGTAGAATCCTACACCTGTGAAAAATATTGGAAACGTGCCGAGAGGCCAACGCTCTCACTTTATTGCATTAGTTCTAGAACGAATACGCCGTCACTGGTATAAAAAACAAACGCCATGCAGCTGGTGGGAAACATAAAGCCCCTCCAAGAAAAGTAGCGCCAACCACTTCTCGCCTCCTCCTAAATTCTCCGCCTCCCTCTCCCGCCCGGCGCGTTCTCGATGGTGTCGCCGCCTATGTGGGACCTGCCACAGCAGACGACGGCTGACGCGCTATCGGCGGAAATACGCGGAAAAGTTCGTTGGAGCCCTGCGGAGCGGTTCTCGGGTCCAGAATTTGCTTAGTCAGTCAGTAAATGGCGTTGATAATGCATTGATTAAATCGCGCAAAAAGAATACAAAAGTACAATTATTTAAGACGTAAAAGGTCCGCTCGTATAGGGCTTGTTGGTAAAGCACGGCGCATGCACGCGGTGTAAACAAGCGCGACTTAGCGCGTGATTACGAAGGTTCTAGGTTTCCAGTGCGTGAATTTATGTGAACGTGCTGATTCGTAGGATACATGCAGAATACCCTCGCTCGGCTGGAGTGTGAAATATTCCAGCCGTCTTGGCTGAACAATGTTTACGAAATAGGTCGCTTCTTCGCGCTGTTTGGATGATGCACGAGTGCTGGAGCGTTCAAAGTGCACATTAGACGCTCCCAGGTGACCTCTGTTACCCACAAACATCTATTACGACCTCCCTAATAGCCAGATCATTTCAAGACCTTAAAAACGTTTGACCACAACACACTAAATCAACACATGCGGGAGTACATTGACTCTAAACGACTGCATTCGACGCTAACTTCTGGTCGACGTGAACACATGGCCCTAATAAAGTTGCTTTGAAGTCACAGGCCAGCGCAAGATGCGAGCACTGTCGACGCAAAACAACGCCATAAAACAATGTGAGCCCATTCTAAGAAAAGTGAACTTCAGCGTGTTAAAACCATGCACAGCATCGCCAGGCCAGCCTCACGCACCTTCGGGGCAGCACAACCTATGAAGTAGAGAGAAGGTGCATCAGATTAAGCGTACTAAAAGACCACGCACGGCACAGGGTCATGAAATGTAGGTAGGAGTCATGAAATGTGGGGCTTACTTTACGAAACCTTGCGCTTTTTACAACCTCCTTGAAGTCAGTGCGCCCGATCCTGTCGATTTGCACATTTCTTTGGACGTGCCGGAATGCAAACAACAGCAAAAAAAAAAAAACTTAAAAAGCTTTTCCCGTAACCTTGTCCACGGCCGCTCGATTAGCAACGTGCGTTTTTATCGAGCGGCCGTGTCTCGTCGCTTGCGACAAGCGAATACGCAGCAGCACGGCCATAGAATTCAGCTGTCCTCCTTAACGCGTTCCTCCTAACATTGTAACCCAATAACACACGTACTCAATCCGCTCGCGAGCACAGCACCGTCGTCGCGCAGGTCCGAAAATGGGCACCGGAGCGCGGTGGAAAGAAAAAATAGAGAAAAAAATACGAAGGAGCGCTCGTCTTTTTCCAGGTGACACGAACCGGCCAATCGGGGAGCGGAAAAGGTCGGGACGCAGCAGGTGGCCGGGAGCAAACGCCGGGGAGAGCGCGGTGGAGAAAATGACAATGAATGGCGCTACTTTCCTTGGAGGGGCTTTAGGGAAACACTACGTGTTGCGCTGTCTGGTGCCTATAAATCAAACTACTTGTGAGGCTCACGCTAGTGACTTAGGCTTAGCAGTGTCAAAACCGGCACGTTTTCTGAATAACGACTGCAAAACATCGCACATACTCTGTCCCTTCCGGTACATGGGATTGAGAGAAAGCTCAGTTTAAAGTTTGTTTCTTGCCGTCGGTTCGAATAGCAAGCAACTGTTGCGAATTAGAATTGAAGCGGGTGCCTCTGTTGCCGCCATGTTGTTGTGAAATCACTCGGCGTCTCAACGGCCTTCAAAACTGCCATGTAGCAGCGCCAGAACGTATTTTAAGTCGATAGAGTTGTGGGCTTTTCGAAGGTCATCGACTCGAAGGCCTTCCAATGTGCCCGTGTGACACAGGTATAAGAACACGAGCACAAGGCACTGTGATAATGAGTGATAAACAAGGTTGTCATGCCCCTTCTGCTGAACAGGCTTGCTATCAGAAATTCAGGTGTTTCCTAGATTAGGAGGGCGATGCCTATGTCGTCATGTTCACCAAACTGTGAGCTATTAACTCAGTACGATGAACACGTGACATTAAAAACCGTAGCGAAAACTTCAGTCGAGAACCGCACGAACGCCAGGCGACAACAGGAATTTCAGCTCCTCATGTAACGGTGGCCGCGTTTTCTGTTTTGCGCCATTGTGCATGTATGTACGAAGAATTTAGCAGGACCTGGTACGGCACAGTGAATTTTATGCATTGGTTCAACAGGCATTGTAAGTCGCATTTTTCTTGGAACACTTGCCCGATTTTATAGAGTTGGTAGCTGTGTGGAGGGTAACTGCGAGCAGTTATGAGAAAGACACGTTGTGGTAAAAGCGCCCATTACTTCCGATTGCTTTCGCTGAGAACGTGTCTTGTTCTTCAGAAGGTCCAGAAATGGCTTCTTGTTACGAGTCGCAAAAGACAAGCCGTGTGATGTCCAGAATTAAGCAGTGACTCTTTTTTTCTCGCCGATTGTCATCACTCACAAGATACAAGCCTCGTCGACACCGCCTCCCAATCCCTTGCAAGATAAACAAGAGCCCGCTGCTTTCATTGGCGCTTCTACGGCTACGCACGCTTGTCGGTTGACACTCGGCGATAAGAAAACATCAAAACAGCCACTGACACATTGTGAATGGAACCACGCCACTGACGCTGCTTTGGGAGCGCACAAAGTGTGCAGTACGATGCACGAGTCCAGCGAGGCCGTTCGCATGCATGCTGTCCGTCTCCCCCCTCTGGTGGTGAGAAGGCAAGCATACACAGGCTCCCCTTTGGCCCTCAACCAGCTCCTCCACGTTGGCAGGTGCAGCACACAATTTGAAAGACGCGTTCGGAAAAGCCGCTTGCAACTCACCCATTTTACTGCAAAAAGTTTCAAAATATGGGCTTGGTCTCCCTCTGCAGCAGTAGTAAAACATTGTCATATTGAAATTGCAGATAAACGTGCTTCTAATTATATAGAGAAAAAAAAATATCTGGTGTTCTATGGATATCACATCGCAAAAATGCTTTGTTACGCCGAAAAGTTTGTTATAGTGAAGTTCGTTACGTCAAGGTCAAACTGGATAATGAAATTCCCGATATAACAAACTGTTTCGCTCTTTTCGACCTGCTCTCCGAAGAACACCATGTATTTTTTACCTCCACGCAGTGAACATAAGAAAATTTCACTGCTGCTGCAGAGGAAGACTGAGCCAACAAATTGAAACCACTGCTGGTGCCTACGTTCAAGTGGGCTAGTTTTGCCTGGGTTTAATGGGTGCATTCTTCAGACTGGGTGTTGCATGAAGGTGAGTCCATCCACGTGAAGCAGTGCCTTCCGCTCCTTGTGGTTGGGGAACAAGGGAATGCAAATGCTTGCATCCAGAGCAAGGGCACATGGAGACCATGCACAAAGACCTTACAGATCACATTGTGCAGTTTGTATAATCCACAGCTGGCGCTCCCTCTGCAGCATCCGCCTTGGTTCTGCATTTGACATTGTCAGTGTCTGATTTGCCATCTATATCATTGCCATGTGCCCAATGGCAAGCATGCATAGCCATAGTACACAGTCCTGCATAACACAGCGGGCTTTGACTTACCTTGGGAGAGATCAGGAGTGTTCAGGAAACGGAATGCCACCAACAAGGTATGTATCTCGCAAGCACTGCCCCGCCATGGTGGTCTAGTAGATATGGCACTCGGCTGTTGATCCAAAGGTCGTGCAATCGAATCCCGGCTGCGGCGGCTGCATTTCGATGGAGGCGAAATGTCGAGGCCCGTGTACTGTGCGATGTCAGTGCACGTTAAGGAACCCCCAGGTGGTCGGAGCTTCCGGAGCCCTCCACTACCGCGTCTCTCGTAATCATATCGTGGTTTTGGGGCGTAAAACTCCAGAAATCGGTGTCAAGCACTGTCGATCGATGAGAAAAAAAAAGACGTTTATGCTTCTTTCTGGACATCACACGGCTCGCTTTAGAGGATTCCTAATTCGAAAAAACTTATTTTTAGCATCCTGAAGAATAGCATGCATTGTAAGCGAGAGCACTTGGAACAAATGGGGGCTTTCGATGCAAATTAATGTTTTTCTTTCCCTTGATTTTTTGTTGAATATCCCACTGCAGCCAGTTTCAAGTAGCCAACGTTTTGTTGGCTTGTCAGACTTACCCACTACAGAGCTGCTAAATCTATTAAATAATGTGGGTGTTCTGTGATAAAGGCAACTAACAAGGCTTCCTGTTCAACCAGTGGATTGTGGTGACCAAAACTCAGAGTGCCATGAACAGGTTTACTGTATGGTCTGCCGGGCAGTAGACTGGTCCAGACACCTGGACAGTAGTAGAATTCCCCTCAAACTTGACACTGCAAATTCGCAATACCTAACGGATCTGACAATTCCTTTTCACAGCTCGGAAGGTAATTTAAATGAATATTGAAGTTTGCATGCGCAGTCAAGCTCTAGACACCATACCTCGTGACATCGACAATAGACCCTTTTCATAAACTGTAAAGCTAGCTTCACTGCAATGCAAATTGCCCTACTAATGGTGACAGCTGTGTTAAATTTGAGTTGCACATGCTGTGGCCCATTTTTTGGGAATGTTTGTGTCGGAAGGGCTGCGTCGACATTTTACACGCCCTATCGCAAGCAAATTGAGCTTGCACACTCTGTTTGCCGGATCGCCAGTGCCGCCATTAGTAGGGCAAGCTGCATTGTAGAGAAGCTAGCTTTACAGTTTATGAAAAGGGTCTATAGCAAAGGTGACCCTAAGGGGTCCCCAGCTTCCGCAACATCACCACGGCAGCCAAGCTCTGAGCAGTGCAGCTAGCAATTATGACGTCATGGCCACCATTGCCTTTTCGCTGCGCCTGCTTTAGCAGACACCCGGGGATGCCAGGCTTCAAGAAAATAAGTTGTCGCCCAACGACGATGACAGCAACAACGACAACAATGCGCAGGATGTGCAACATGCGAAAGAAAACGAGCACGTGTCACATTTTGTGCGGAAGTGCGTCACAGTTGTGTGTGCTCACGTGGTCAAACTTGTTTACCCACTGCGAGCGCTAGGTGGCGCCAGTTGCACCAGGCACCTTGTCGTTTTTGGAGCTCTCTCAAACGAAAACTGAAATTAGTCGGCAATAAACGGGCCATGAATAATTATCGGTCGCGCTTTGGAGCAAGTTGATGTGCCGTGTTACAACTAACAGATCCTCAGCTACGTATTGCAGCAAAAAAACATCGGACAAAAATTTTTGTGTCGGCATCCCTTTAACTGACATCACTCGAGAAGTACTTGGAAAACTGTGGCAGTGCCCCATTAAAGCGCCAATAGACAGGCCCCGACATATTTTTACACGTTACAAGTAATCTCGCTCTTTTGTACGGGAGGATGCGGTGAACAGTTTTTGGAAACACCCCAGCTCTGCGCCCCTTGCCAATGCTCTATTTAAGAAAAGGCCTGTGCAGAGTACACAGCACAGTGGCAGCATGCTCTGTGAATCTTTTATTTGTCTTACTCAATGCCTGCCTCTTTGATAGCGGTTATGGATATGGGAAGCAGTGGCGGGCACCATCGCCATTAATTTCTTCCTCTGTATCAAGCCCATAACGACTTGCGCTCCAAAACAGTTCCTGTGCTGCCCTCATGTACCTGACCTGTCGTCCTTGCCCACATAGCGACATCAATTTTGCCACTGGAAAAGTTGCCGCGGCACCGAGTTCCTTTATTGGCCTGAACGGGTGCTTTGGAACTGCTCGTTGGCCCTTTGTTGACACGGTGCGCCACAGAGGAACACCGATTCACTGACATCATGTC
Organism: Hyalomma asiaticum; assembly: GCA_013339685.2. Taxonomy (NCBI): domain Eukaryota; kingdom Metazoa; phylum Arthropoda; class Arachnida; order Ixodida; family Ixodidae; genus Hyalomma; species Hyalomma asiaticum. The sequence goes on from JABSTT010003003.1 coordinate 19,067, forward strand.
ACGTGGGTTCACATGACGGACCTGTCGACGGACCGAATCAGTCACTGGGCATGTGACGACACGCGGATTGCTTTGCAGCTCGCATTCGCACGACGGGGGACCGCGCTGACCGCAGATGGATCAACTCATCCCGTGAACGATGGTCCAAATACACCTGTGGCTATGCGAAAGGGAATTTGTCACATTATGCACCGAGTTGAACGAGATATTGTGAATGCGATCGCTCGAGAGTACTGCTTCATCTCTTCAACAGACGTAATATAATAATTTTGGGGTTTTAGCTTCAATAGGCGTAAGGTATAAGTACGTCCAAATGAGAAACGCAGAAGGGGCCGACGATATGCTCTCAAGCGGTGCAATGTTTCACCTGCTGCCATCTGAGCAGTGTCTGTTTACGTTTATGCTTGCCATCTCAGCCATCCCAGCATTGATTTAGCAGACTTTGAGCAGATTCATGCTGATTCTGGATCCCCAAAGGTGAAAATACCATAAACAAGAACATGTAGTGGCCAGACAAGTGTGTTTCTCTGCCATGATTTTCATATTTCTCGCCAATGATCCCCGGTAGACCAAACTGCAATTGGGGTCTCTTCCATTTCGCAAATGGGTCTGCACAGATGGTCCGCGGACTGAGGTAGCACCACGGGAATGAGTGACGTAGGGTCACGTGATACACGGTGCACGGACTATGATTTGGTCCATCGTGCGAATCCACCTTTAGCCATAGTCAGCATGACAATGGGCCGTTCGCCTCTCTGCGTGGCAGAGGAGGAGGGGTAGGCCAAGCAAGAAACCAAGAACTGCTGAGGTGGCCATGAAAATGTTCCATCTCCTGCAACTTCCTTATTGTAACACTTACTCTCAAAGTCCTTGTCGCATTATGTTCACATTGTACAAGTGCACATTCATCTCCTCAAAAAGAATTGGGGGACCCTTAAGCACCGCCTTTAAGAGTTGAACGCGATAGCGAAATCCGGCCCCTAGTGTGCACTTCATCCACTCGGTGCATACTTGTTAATGTGTGTTGTTAAACACACACGCACAGAAACAGACACACATGCACGCACGATGTATCTATAGTAATGGTAGAGGTTTTCGATCTATTTAACAGCACTTTTATATCAACTTCATGAAAATTTTGTACACTGATGTAGCTGCATGGTCCTGTATTATGAACTGCACGTAGGCGTGACTCTTTTATTCGTAAATGGTCACATTCTGTCGTCCTTCGTGCGTTAACTATCTGGCAGCTATTCGATTTCTTCTCTGGAGACCTCTTCCAGCCAACCGCAACAAGCATCGCCTTATGGTCGCTGAAATATGGCAACTGCAGCACTTCACTTCTTTAATGGTGTCGTGAGAATGAAATGCTAAAAAAGTGGGTGCAGAGCATCCGACGAGACCGCATATAGGCTCTACTGTAGTCGCATGGCCTCGGAGATGGCGGGCACGCCCGCCGTATCGGAGGCCATAGTAGTCGAGACATTGCTTGTGAAACAAAGCGAGCGACACTTGAAGTCTAGCGACACTTGAAGACGCCGCGACTGACTAAACCTATTCAGCTGGGACGGTTCACTGAGTGCGCACCACACAAACCTCAGCGTCTTCTTTCACAGTGACTCGCACTGATGCCGATATGCTCTGCTACAATCACCCCCCGCGCAGAAAGGAGCCAACCTGGCGACCTAGGGGAATGACACGACAGGGGGGTCGTAGTACGGTTTGAGTCGCGCTACGTGCACAGTTTCACGTCCTCGACAGCGGTGGTCGGACGAGGGTTGAAGCGGCTCGACGACATAGTTCACTGCAGATGTCTGCGCGACAACACGGTAAGGTCCATGATAGTGTGAGAGAAGCTTGGTGGAAAGTCCGGGAGTAGTCGATGGTACCCAGAGCCAGACCAGCATCCCCGGAGTATAGTGGGCATTAGAGGCAGAGGCGTCATGGCGGGATTTCTGGCGCCATTGGCCTTGCGCGGTGAAAGAACGGGCGAGTTGACGGCACTCTTCGGCATATGCAGCTGCTCTGGAAGCAGGTGTCGCTTCAGTGAGATCGGGTCGGTAGGGGAGAATGGTGTCCATTGAGCAGGACGGTTCACGTCCATATAACAGAAAGAAAGGACAGGAGCCGGTGGTGGTTTGCGGCGCAGAGTTATACGCGTAGGTTACGAATAGAAGCACCCGATCCCAATTTGAGTGGTCTTCCGACACGTACATGGCGAGCATGTCACCAAGGCTGCGATTGAAATGCTCAGTCATGCCGTTTGTTTGGGGATGGTACGCGGACGTGGTGCGGTGAATAATGCGACGCTCCTTCAGCAGTGCCTCAATGGCATCGGACAGGAAGACACGGCCGCCGTCACTTAGCAATTCACGTGGTGCGCCATGCCGTAAAATGAGGTTATGAAGAATGAAGCAGGCGACGTCTTTCGCCATGGCAGCTGGTAGCGCAGACGTTTCGGCATAGTGTGTGAGATGGTCTACGGCGACTATGATCCATCTGTTTCCGTCAGAGGTGTTGGGGAGCGGACCATAGAGATCGATTCCGACGCGGTCGAATGGTCGTGCCGGGCAAGGCAGGGGTTGTAGAGGCCCAAGGAAGGCTGTCCGAGATCGAAAGAGGCACGAAAACGAGCAAGTAGTTGGACAACCTGGTCACGCTCAGGTTGCGTGAGCGTGTTATCGATGCTGCGCAGGAAGACGTCTTGGTCAGGTGAGGCTGATACGGCGGCAGAAGTCACGGCGCCGAGAGGCAATGGTGTCGTACCAGACGTTGCGTCAAATGGGAATATGGCGTCTAATGTCTCCAGACGTCCAACGCATTTGCCACATAATAGAGTTGAAGGGCAGGGGAACGGGTTGCACGCGTATACCACAGCGGAACCATTAGCAAGTGTGACGACGGCGAATGGGACTACAAGGTTGCGGCGACACGCACATTCCACAGATGGCGTAAAAAGCGCGGTTGAATCGATCACAGAATCGCAGCAGACGGAAACTAAGGCAGCAGCGAAAGGCGAAATGACGACGTCAGCAGCGACAACCACTTTAGGAGAACTGCACGGGAGATCTTCGGTCGCGGAAGGGAACGGCGACAAGGTGAGTTGTGCACGAGCGCAGTCGACAATTGCGTGATGTGCAGAAAGGAAATCCCAGCCCAGGATAACATCATGTGACGCACGGGAAAGGACGACGAATTCGATGACGTAGAGCGAATCTTCAATTAAAACACGAGCGGTACTCGTGGCCGAAGGCTTGATGTGCTGCGAGCTAGCTGTACGAAGCGAAAGATCACGAAGCGGAGTAGTCACCTTGTTAAGTTTCCGGCAGAACACGTCACTGATAACACAAACGGCAGCTCCTGTGTCGACAAGAGCGTTAGTCACGACACCATCCACAAACACTACAATCTCATTAGGGGGAGAAAGGTGCGGCCTTGAAAATTTCGACGATGGCGCAGTTCTTGCCTCACGAACTGCGACTGTTAGTTTTCCTGCGGGGCTTCAGTGGGACGGCGATGCATAGGGGAAAGGGAACGGCGACGGGGTGAAGGAGACTGACGGGAGCGAAAGTCGGGTCGACCTGCGTAGGAATCCCTCGGTTCAGGGGCCCCGTTATGGGCAGGGTCGTGGAGGTCGTAGGCAAGATTTGGAGCGTCGTTTCGAAAATATGCCCGGCGCCGACAAAATCACGCAACATGGCCTGGAATACCGCAGGCGTAATAGATGGGCTTGTTATCCGGAGTACGCCAGGGGTTCACGTGCGGTCTGGGAGCCGAAAAGGGTACGTAAGCCGGGCGTACCGGAAAATGAAACTAGGGTGTCTTTAAAGGCAGACCACGTTGTAAGATCGGATTCGTGGTTGTTGAACCACAAGCTGGCCACCCTCAGTAAGGTAGAAGACGACGTGAGTCAGCTTGGCTGGGTCATCCCACTTGTTATTCGCACTAACGCGTTCGTAGTCTACCAGCCAATCTTCGACGTCGCGATTGCCAGTGCCACTGAATACTGGGGGGTCACGCTGTCGGAGCGCACCAGAGCACACGACAGAAGGGGCGGTCGGAGCTGCAGGCGAGGGTCCAACGTCCTCAGCCATTTCGGAAGCAGATGGCAGTGTGCGGCTGCGAAGCTCCAGGACGCCGAAGAGGGACTACCCGCACCTCCACCAATTGAAACAAGGCGAGCGACACTTGAAGTCTAGCGACACTTGAAGACCATTGGGGGACCCATAAGCACCGCCTTTAAGAGTTGAACGCGATAGCGAAATCCGGCCCCTAGTGTGCACTTCATCCACTCGGTGCATACTTGTTAATGTGTGTTGTTAAACACACACGCACAGAAACAGACACACATGCACGCACAATGTATCTATAGTAATGGTAGAGGTTTTCGATCTATTTAACAGCACTTTTATATCAACTTCATGAAAATTTTGTACACTGATGTAGCTGCATGGTCCTGTATTATGAACTGCACGTAGGCGTGACACTTTTATTCGTAAATGGTCACATTCTGTCGTCCTTCGTGCGTTAACTATCTGGCAGCTGTTCGATTTCTTCTGAAGACCTCTTCCAGCCAACCGCAACAAGCATCGCCTTATGGTCGCTGAAATATGGCAACTGCAGCACTTCACTTCTTTAATGGTGTCGTGAGAATGAAATGCTAAAGAAGTGGGTGCAGAGCATCCGACGAGACCGCATATAGGCTCTGCTGTAGTCGCATGGCCTCGGAGATGGCGGGCACGCCCGCCGTATCGGAGGCCATAGTTGTCGAGACATTGCTTGATGTGTTTTCCGCTAGATGGACATAGTTGTCCATTTTCAGAGCTGTTATTTTTCGCTCACTGAGACTCCATCACCGATGACGGTATTTCTGCGGAACGAGCTCTCTAACGCTATCGCGTTAAAACAAGTTGTGGACCTTGGGAGTTGTTTACTTGCACCTTGAGGATACGAATAGAGCTTCCAGGTGGGTGCTGCGACACACAGGCAAGCACTGTGGGCTTCCTGACACTGTTGTGCCCTTGATCCGTGCAGGAGTTGCCATTGGCCCTTGAGGAAGGCAGCCTGGAAGCGGCCAGGGAGCCAACCCTGCAGGACACCTCGACTGCGAGTGAGTACAGTGCTGAGACCAAGCTTGTTGCTTGAAGCGTAAGGTGAACTGTCCGAAAAAGTGTGCTCCGTCAATGAAGAGTGCCCGCATTGATAGTTAAAACGGGCCCCACAACACTTTTTGGTCCTAGCCGGAATATGGTGCTTATCAGTCGTGGGGGTTCCTATGAACTAGTGAGCCAAATATTACTGCACTGCATGCACTAAGTAATTTGCAGTCTGTGTTCAAACGTGGCTGTGAAGTCCCTCCTCTTCTTTCAATAAATAACATCACTAGGGCCACGGACGCCGACTGAGGCAGAACTAGCGTTGGTTTGCAGATTCCAGATTGAAAGTTTTATTGAAAGTATTCAAAGTATATACATTTACATTCGCATTGTGACAGAACAGTCGGAGGTCCCAAAGTAGGAACTGTCAGGGGGACCTCCTAACAAAAAATGAACAGGGGAACGGTACATCGTTAAGCAAACAGTGGCGAAGACCGTTCTTGTATAATTTGACCTTTTATAGCATTTTTTGTATTACTTGTTTGCTTATGCTGTGCTTTTCACTTGTCTTTTTTGCTTATGTCATTTACTTTGTCTATATACCTTTGGTTTATACAAGTTCTGTGAAGCCCCCCTTACTCAATGCCCATGTGGCCATGTAAGGTACTTTCAAATAAATAAATAAATAAATAAATAAAAAATATAGAAAAAGGCGTGCAGAAAAGTAGGGAAACAAGTAATTAAGACAATTGGCTTGAGACAAAGATATCAAACCAAAGAATTAAATCACAAATCATTAAGCAATTGAATTTTAAGACGTTTATGAAATGAGTGCATTGTCCATGTTTTCAAATCAAAAGGTAGCTGGTTCCACAGTGCCACACATGAAAATCTTGCCGTCATTCGACCACAGTTCGTACGTACTTTAGGTAAAGTAGATTACGGTTAGTTGCAAACCTTGTGTTGTTGGTATTTACAAGAGTGACATCGGAAAAACTAGCAATGGATAATTCACTTTTTTTGCCTCACGATCGTGGAAGGATCCTCTGCCAGGCTTTGTTTGTACATTTTGAGTTCAACAAATAGGACAATGTGTTTGTCTATCTTTGAGAAGATTGAGCAAAGTCAGGCGGCCTAGTCGGTGCTGCCATCACTTGTCGAAAAAAGCGCAAGCAATTTCCAGCTGCATTTTGAGACCAAATTGTGAATTCCCCAGTGCACGCAGAGCAATAATATTTGGCTCACCAGTTCACGGGAACCTCAACAACTGATTAGCACCGCTTGCTGGCTATGTTCAAAAAGTGCTCCTGGAGGCTTTTGGGCCTAGTGTGCCATCCCTGCACCTTTGAAGCCATCTCGAGTCAGTTAGCAAACGCATGGCTGACAATTATACAGTAGAACCTCGTTATAACGAACCCGGATATAATGAACTGCTGGATATAACGAAGCAATCGCAATTCCCTTTGAAATTCCCACAGATGACATGGATATTGGCTATAACGAACTAATGGTTATAAGAAGTAATTACGGCTCCCCCTTCAACTTCGTTAAAACGAGGTTTTACAGTATTGCCACATTTTTAAGATGTTGCACCGGCAAACCAAACTGCAGTGTGGCTTCCTCTAACTTCATCAATGAAACGTGATATTTGTGGCTATAATTGCAATTGACCTTGTGTTCAAGCTCAGGGCAGATGCATGTCTTCTTAATTAAGCTGGCAGGTTGCTCAGCTGCCACCTTGTTTGGGTATCAGAGTGACTTGTGTTGTTCAGGCCCAGGACAAGATTGTCTTCAGTCAAGCCTCACTGTAACAGTATGTTCAACGCAGACATAGCTTCATCATGCCCAATGACCAATTTGCTTTAATGGATATTGTTTGTATGCTTTGTTATGTCGGGATTTCACTGTTTCCGAACTCTGCCTCGCTAAGTGCAGGTAGAGTGCGAGATGCAAAAACTGTTTAGAGAAGCCATTTAAGTGCCATGTTTACACGATTGTAAGTCGACTCATTTTGCCGATAGGTGAAATTAAATGTTAGGGGGTCAACTTGGGTCGAAACTGAAACATTTACAGCTGGTCAGATCTTAAAAAGAAAGTCTCGTCAGCCATCTGCAGATGGCAGCTGCAGCGCACTCCCCGAGTGAGCCCTTCCGAAAATGTTTCTGCGTGCCTCACCGTAGCCACTGCTTCGAAGTGAAGCAGTGTGTTGCCGATTTTTTTCACAAAACAGTGCACCCACCTCGTGGCGGCCAGTGTTGAGCTGACACATTTCAGACTGACCGATGTCGCTCTGCAGATGGTGAAAAAAGTTCTGTGAAAGAAGTTCAGAGCGACATGTGAGCAGCTTCTTCCTCTTGCTTGACACAACAATAGGTCACCATGCAGTTAAATTCGTTACTTTATTTTTTGTTTCAGTATTAAATGAGAAGTCACGTTACATTTATGGCTGCATTACGATCGAATAAGTGCAGTCAATTTCTGAGAAATCTCTCTGATAATGCAAGGCATATTCTTTGTAGCGTAAGGAAGCAAAGAGAAAAGTACACAATGCGCAGAATGGTCACTACACACAGTGTTTTCGAAGGCAGGTGGTGATAATTGTTGACCAATGGGACGACTGACTCTGGTGACGCCCTTGTTGTCTCTCAACTTGCAGGTGCAGAGGGAAGGGTGGCCGGAAAGACTTCGTAAGTGGTCGTTTTCTCTGTCCTCCTTGCTTAAGCGTGACATCGAGCGGTTAATGCCGTGCGTGTGTTCCTGCAGCCTCGTTCCAGTGATGACTGGAAATTCCCGAGGAAGTGCCTCCAGTTGAAATACCTGGTGAGTGAATTTACTCGCCTATTTATATAAAACACGGATTTGTACGACATCACGTGTTAGAAATTTCATACACAGGACAGACCTCCGTGGTCGGATATATATCTATATATAAAACGAAAGGGAAGGGGGTCAAGTGCTCGTCTTTATTTATTAGAAACAAGTTAATGAAACAACAAACATTGAAGCCTAGGAAAGCATAGCGGAAGTTATTCCAATTAGTAATTATGATATTGTAATTTTGGGTTAAGTAGAAAGGAATTAAAGTGGACAAAAAGACAAACCTGCCTTCGTTGGGAACCGAAGGCAGGTTTGTCTGCTGCCTCAGAACATCATGGACTTTTTCAGCAAGAAGGAGTTGACCCCCAATAAAGTTCTTGTTCATCTTTATGATCACCTTTAAGTTGTTTTGGCTCATACGAATTCGGGATGATACGAATATTTTACGTGCTCCCTACCAATTCGTATCATCGAGATTCTACTGTATATACTATAGACACACACGTACACACAAGCCTTGATATAACAAACCTCAATATAGGGATAGATTCACTGCATTCACTGTCCTTATTTCTGGGCTGCCAAGTTAGGTCAATGCCCTTACAATAGTAATTCTAAGAGGAGCCTGTGCATATGCAGCCCAAAACTGTTTTAGGCAGTAGCCTCATGCAACACGAGGTGAGTACTTTGTCAAGAGTTCGGCAAAAGCTTGTCTGAAGGTTATGCTCTGTCAAAGTAAAAGGAAAAGAAACACACAGTTTGACAGGTTTACGAAACGTCAAACTGTGTGTTTCTTTTCCTTACAAAATGTCATACTGTGTTTTTTTTTTACTTGGTCAGTGACCCGTAACTTTTGTTGTGTACAGGTGAGTACTTTGTATCCCAGTAGTCACCGCAACATTGCAGCACCCTCTAAACGTCTACTGCAGAGAACTGCTGGATTGCCTAGCAAGTCCAGCTTTAGTTATCGTAGGTGTAGAGAAGCCTCTGTTTGAAATTTCACCTTTTGAACTGTGAACAGAAGCGTGGCAAAACACCAGCACAAATAGCGATTCTTGTTTTAAAAAAACACCATTGCAATTCTGCTCCCCTACATGACCTCAGAGATCGGAAAGCATTTAACCATCTCGGAGGCAGTGTCGCTGTGCCTTTGTCGAAGTGGTAACCACTGTATGAGTCGTCTGTCCAGGCCGAGTTTGAAGGCTGTGTGAGACCCGAGGCCTTGCCTATATTTCCTCAGTGGCTCATTCTTGCACACGAGCACCTTAGCTGACAGGGGCACCGACACTAAATTTCGCTGCTGAGATGGCCTGCGGGGTCGGATTTCGTGAATATGCATATGTTGTACTCTACCAAATCTCAGCAGTCAATACAGCTTGGAAGGTAATCTAAATGAACGCCAAAGTTCACGAGCATAATCAAGCACCGCATGCTGTTCCTTGCAAGATTAATGTGTCCGTAAGTGACAACATTTGTGGCATAACAGCTCCAGGCCAGAACCGAGCAGCGCAGCTACACTCGCGGACAACTTCCTGTGGCTACGAACAGAAGGCTACGGGGGCCGAGCTACTGCTCTTGTGTCAGTGTGCAAGTAGTCTGGCACATGCACTTCGATATCTCAAGAAATAAGTGCGAATACAGCACCGCAATACAAAATGCTTGTGTCTACAACTGGGACAGAATACAGAGAACCATTTAACACTGCACACACACAAAGCAACAGACATCCTGTAGAAAATGCATGATGTTTCTGCACATTTCAAGATGAAGTGGCTAGTAGAGAACACGAAAAAGCATTGCGCACGCAACTTTCAAAGGCCGTGTCCGCACTTCAGAGCTTCATCTGCGTGCCACGAGGTGCCCACTGTGTTCAATCCCGAAGCCACGTTTTTACAGCTGCGTGGGAAAGCTTTGTGGGAGTTCTTCACTTCAGAAATATACACATTCTGCCTTCCGATTGAGAATGTAGGCCCTTGTACACTTAATTCTTGAATGCTAGAAGCCTTTTATTGTGTCACAAAACATCAGTTTAGGGTTGGGGCTATATGTATCGGTGGATGCACGCAAGCTCCATTGCTTTGGCTGCACAGGCATGGAAGTTCAATCAATCAATCAATCAGTATTATTTTGTGTAAAAAAAGTTGTGTGTGAATATCGTAACGATGACGCCATTGTTGCTGCTGCCCTTTTGTCGTGTTTGTGCTAGCACACTGCAATCCCCCACGTCAAGAACCCCACTATTACCAGCCTCAACAAGATGTCACCATCGGATGATGGTGACAGCTATAATGAAGACATTGAGCAGAACGTACGGCAGATGAAAGAGTGGGAGGACACGTTGCAGGCCACACACAGTTGCGTCATATTTCTTTGCGCTCACATAGTTGGAATTAGAAACGAGGTGTGGTCGCGAACACATGCACATGCAAACCTGAAGCGCCACGGATGGACGACCCTCACAAGGATTTCGCTGCCATGCTGCGCACACTACACACGGTCAGTAGCACTTGAGAACTTGTCATTTTTGGAGCTCTCCTAAACCTAAACTGTGATGGGTCAGACAGGCCATAAGTTCTAAGTATTATTTATCGAACACTTCAGCAATCGATGTGCTGTGTCATGACTAGCGTGTTTCATCAAGGAAACACACCAGAGCAAAAAAATGTTGTCTGCGAGTGCCCATTGAAGCAAAATTGCCTTTCAGAAGAACGCTTGCATTGACACTGACACCAGATTTTCCTCCGGTATGCGATGCAAGAAATTGTGTGGTCCAAATGTCCCAACAAAAAAGCAGTTTGCTGCAGGGATCTGCACTCTGGTTTACAATCTACCAGGTTGCTGAAACCGGTCTTGGCTTTGCAGGTGACGAAGCACACCCGGTTCCGGTTCCTGAGGAGCAGGCACAGTTGATATTCCGGAAGGGGCCCCTGCAGCACGCATGTAAGCTACCCTTACTAGGGAGCTTGGTCTTACTTTTCCTTTTTTTTTTTGATGTTTAGAAGGTGTCTACTTTTGGGTGGTGCCAGTTACTCCTCTTCACAGAAAACGGGAAATAATGAGACACACAGATATGTAAACAGTAGCAGAAAATTTTAATTGCGTTAAGCTTGTGATGACAGTAATGATCATTATGATGATAATGCTAATGTCATACCATATAGATCAGTCAGATTTGCATTATTAAAGCGTTGCTTGCATACCTTTTAGGCTCTTCACGTTGAGAATTTCAGCAATGTCTAGAACCTCAAAAACACGGGAAGAACAATTCGAAACCTGAAAGCACCACCTGTAATTTATTGTGACACCTTCCCTACCAAACAGTTTGATTTTTTTGGAGTTACGGTGCACTATGATGTCATGGCAATGACGGTGATCACGTCGTAGCTGCACACCAAGGCCTATTGGTGATCACTATCAATCACTTAGTGGATTTTCTACACTGCAACATCAATTTCGTGAACAAGTAAGAAAAAGCGCAAGGGATGATCGATCGAGGCGAAGTGAGTGCTGAACCTGCGATGTGCAGCTACCTCACGATCACCTTCTCTGTGGCGGTCGCATTTTTAATGGAAGCAAGAACGTTTGAGTCCCTTGTAATGTGCAATGTCGGTACATGCTAAATAACTCCAGGCAGTCCAAATTTCTGGAGATCTCCACTATGGCATGGCGCCTAATCATATGTATCCCAGCAATTATTATTACTACTACTGTCTTGTTCTTGACATCAAGATACTGCGTAACTCTGAAAGTAAAACAGAAGCTGGTTGTCATAAGCTTGTTACATTTAATTAATAAGGGCACTCATAGAGGTACGTTCTCTGTCGGTTTTAAGGTTTCGGATCTTCACTTAATGCCAGAAAGTAAAAACTCAAATTATTGTGTTGCAAACTTCCTTAACGTTCGACCACGAGAGAGAAAAAAAAAGACGTGGAATCCTGAACTCGAATCTCGTGACAATGTCCCATCCCCTGAGATGTAGAACGCGTTGACACAGAGGTAGGAGAAGCCATAAAAGTAACAGGCACGATTGATTAAGAATAAACATACTTACAGTTGGCCACACTAGGCATAAATAGCTCTGGTCAATAATTTCCGAGACTGTTGTATGTCTTGTTTCTAGAAATCCATCGGGTGCCGTTATTGCCTACCGTCGCATTGTAGGCATGTTTTGACCGTGTACTTAGGGCTGAAAGGCGTGCGATTCAGTGTCACTGAATAGTTTATTAACTGTTTGTTTCTGTATACTATTAGATTACAAACATTCTAGTATAGAAGTTTCACATACTGGTCCACTTTTCTACAGGTGTAGTGCAGTCTATCATCTCGTCATCATCGGATATTGTGCAGGTTGTTTTGTGGCTTGAAGTAAAACGTCGTTATAATAAAGTTGAAGGTGGAGTCATAATTACTTCGTTATATTCATTAGTTATAGCCAATATCCATGTCGACTATGGGAATTTCAAGGAGAATAACGATTCCTTCGTTATAACGATTGTCTACTATTTTATTTGTTTTTAAATGATTAACGCAGTGCTAAATGGGCTGCTACGCAGCTTCAAAAAATGTTCCTGTGAGGATGTGAAAAATGTTCCTGTCAAATACATGCATTCCACAAGAAGGGGTGTGCATGAAAAACTACCCTGGCTTCTGCAGGGAATGCAGCGTGGTGGCAGTATAAGTTAGATTTTGCTGCGCTCTCTCATCAACTTCATTGAGCCAAATTCTATTTCTGCTTCTCCATTTTCTTCATCGTTGTTGCCATCCTCTCCTTATTCATCTTCTTCATCTTCTTTACGCAGTCACATTCTTGCCCTTTTCCATCGAAATTTTCTGCGCTTTCTTCCTCTCTCCTGTTTTTTCCCACCTTCTCCCCCCTTCTTGTCTTTGTCGATGAAACTACGGCCAGCGACTGACAAGCATGTACTGTGATTCAGCTACTGCTCCAACTGCATCAATGTGCACGAAATGTGATTTACTACTTCGTCTCAATTATATAGACCGAAATTGCACCAAATTGCACCAAACACTCTCGAGTGTCCTAGAGATACCATTGCACATGCCTCTGAAAGACAGTGTTTGCGTATGTCTGAATTTTAGGACGCTGAAACTCTTCGGAATGTGATTTTTCTGACGTTCTGACAGTCTCAGGTAAGCGCAAAACTCTGCAGCTATTTTGTCGTCCATGCTAGGGGCAGCCGTAAGGGGGTGGGGTGTTAGGGAATGAGATAGCAAAAGACGGCAAAAAATCTTCACAGTAACATCCGTTTTTAGCTCACCAGAAAGTTAACATAGTGAGTTTCATGTAGTTCCATTCAGCCTGTGTGGCCATAATATGAAAAATGAGCTTGAAATCCATGACAGCATGCTTGCGTTGAGGTTTCTGCATCAAATTAAAAAGATTGAACTTTTACCTTCATTTTCTTTTCTAATCAACCCATGCTGGCGAAATGCAGAACAATAGGATTCTTAGAGAATGTTCCATCAGTATAAATTGTGTCAGTTTATAGTGTCGCTGTAAGTGTACCACAATACAAAATTAGATGCTACTAGGTAAAGTTATTTGCCCAAGGCAAAATTACCTGCTCCAAACTGCAGAATGAAATTCTTGCTGCTGCAAAATTTGTTTTCCTTCAAATGGCATTACCGCATATATGATGTCTTGAAACACCTCTCCTGCAACATCACAGCCGTGGCTGAGAATGCAAGGTGCCCGACTAAGGGCTGAGAGTCAGCTTTAAGTGTAGTGGCAAGACTCCGATTGAGCAGGGTTCAAATTTGCACTGGCATGGTGATATATTTTCTCATCGAAGCCGGCAGTGGTTACGGACACGGGCATCATCGGCAGTGCGTAGCATTGCCACCGATTTTGACCATTGAAAGAAGCCCATAACCAGTACTTACGCTGTAAAACAAAAAAGGGTTCAGTTTCGTGCTTTTGGTACAGCCTTGAGGAAACCATGTTGGTATGAATTTTCAGTTTCTACTTTCTCAAGAGACTCACTTTTGAAGGTGTGCTTTGAATTGGAATGTATTGTCTCTTTGAATCAATATTCATACGTGAAATTACCTTGCGACCTCCTTACTGTTTTATGTGTCCGAATTTGACTGGTAGATAACGACAGCAGCAAAATATGCGTGCCATAAATTGACACCTTTGTGAAGTCGGTGGATAAATGAGGTGGCAGTTTGGGCCTTTAAGCACCGTTGAGTAACCAGCCAAGTGCTTATTCTTTAACCACGCAGTGCACCTCCAGAGGAGCCTGCAGTGCATGCAGAGCTATTTCGCGAAGGTGAGTGCTGTCTTTGTTTCCTCACGTGTCAACTTTGCTGCATTGCATTGTTGCGACAGTGTTGGATGTAGCACTCGGTGGCTAACACGAAGGCATTGTTTCGAGGGGTGCTTTCAGTGCGTTAAGTGCCCTGGGATGTCTTTGGGCACCTTCGGCTAATAGCACTAGTGCCGTTTTCTTTGCTGAGCACCGTGCGCGCAGTGCTGCACATGCAGCTCGGCCTGCCTCTACGTAGTGCATGGCAGTGTGCTGCCTTAGAGATCAACGGTGAAGCATGGTGCAATGCTGTGTGGCAGTGCACGTTAGCACATGACACTACTTAGGAGGCAGTGTAGTGGGAGAGCCACACAGTCAAGGCAGCATTATTTTACTGACTTTCGTTGTGTTTGTCTGGCACGAAGTGGAGTTACATCGTGGGCAGCGTTTAACGTAACTTCCACTCTACCACCATTGTGCCAATGCCACTTAGCTGAAGATGCCAAAAAAAACACGACAGGGTTTTGAAGGAGAACTCGAAATAGTTGCAGCGGCTGAACTACTGATATCGGGATCACTACAGTCCATATCATACAAATTTGCTTATCAGAGTCTATAACTCCTCACATATTGTTGTCAGCCTTTGTGGTTGTAAGTTGTCTTGTGATGCAAGCACAAGCTTGCATGTGAACTGCCTTGCAGGTGAGTGCTATTTTCAGTGGACAAAATTTTATTTGCCTGATGTCTCTCATCATCACATTTCAACAGCGCTTTATAACTGCGAATACTAAATATGTTATCCCCCTTTAAAACAATAGCACAATTCATGTCTTCTCTTTTTCAAACAACTCAACGATGATAGGCTGGACGTTGCCCTATGGCTGTTTAACTTCATGGTTTGTCTATCGCATGCATGGAATTCTCTGAAATTCCAAAAATACGTGAAGCAACCTGTTGCTGCTAGCTGAACACGCAAACCAACTTA
>JABSTT010003004.1:0-33827 GCA_013339685.2 Hyalomma asiaticum
ATCCGAAGGTGAACGGCTCCATATCGCCAGTGCCTGTCTTTCAAGATCTCTTCCGGCGCTGCGACTACAGAAAGAGTTAGGCAACTTTCTAGACTTCACCGTAGTGACGGCCGACGGCCAGGAGCACCGGGCCCATGGCTTTCTGCTGGCAACACAGTGAGCGACTTCTGCCTTTGTACTGGCGCTATCTGCACCGCGAGTCTGAGGTCGTGGGAGGAAACACCCTATAGGAAAGGGGCAGTTGTAATCACGCAAACCACAGGGTGAACCTTGAATTCTTCGGCCGGATGAGTTCGTTTCGTCAAGGAGCGCTCGCGTGCGGTGTTTCATAACGATATCGCTAATGCATGGTTGGCTAGCAAAACACCACGCGGCAATATCGAACAACTCAGTTAAAAAAAGTATGGTGCTTAGGTAATTGTTTCATTACTTCAAGCAGTAGGTGTGGCGCTACAGGGCGAATCATAAAGTAATACAAGAAACTACATGGTGCCCGAATGTGTGGTTTCGTGTCCTATATACTTCGTGTCTGTTCTTTTTAGACACGATAGGTGCGTCGCGCAACACCTATTGCCTTAAAGGGACACTGAACGGGTTTTGAATTCGCGAATTTATTGCGAATTCGGTATCCGCGACCTCTTACAACATGCCTACGGAGGTTTTTTTCGCGATGTTCGATTAAACAACGGCGCTATAAGCGAGCAAACTTTGATCGTGGGAGCGCCCCCACGGCGCGCGCGCGCGCAGGGGCGGAGCATGGGAGAGCTAGACACGTGGGGAGGTGACGTCATCGTCAGGGTCGAGGCTCCGGGCCGCCGGCGTCGCTCAGTCAGCTCAGCTTGTTTACTTCGGGGTTGTGCCTTGTTTCTGCTGCGATCTGCCGCCTAGTGAAGCATCAGATCTGCCAGTTCGTAGGCGCTTCTTGCCATTGCACCGTTCTCTTCTTCTGATTAGAGATTTTCGCCATCCGACATTCACTAGCTGTGTTTGTGCAAGGTTGAAGTGGACTCGCGATGCCGAGTTACTGCGCAGCATATGGCTGCCGCAGCACTTACGGTCGCGATGAGGTCGCTTTTCACAAGTTCCCTCGTTATCAGAAGATGGCTGCAAAATGGGCCGCTGCAGTTAAAAGAAAAGACTTCAAACCGACGAGATCAAGCGTGCTGTGCTCCAAGCACTTTCGTGACAGCGACTACGTACGAAGCCCGGCTCTCATGCAGTCACTGGGATTCCGCTGGCGTGCCATTCTGCTGCAGGGCCACTTCTAACACGTCCTTGTCGAGGCACACATTTTTAATTTCTTTTGTTGTTGTGATGCACCTCCGTTGTTTCTTGCGGTCGCGAATCTGCCGAATTTCGAGTTAGCAGCAGCAGTCCTCCTCCTCTTTCCCCATTTGCACGCAGTGCGTGCACGAGCACCCATGGTGAAAACACGTGTACACAGATATCAGTACGCAGCATCGAAATCAGCTACTCTACACGACAGTCGCATGCTTTTAACGCAGCTAATATACCGTTTCCATTTTAACACACCATCATTGTAGTACTGGGAAGAATTTAGAAAAAGCGACGGCATTATAAAAAGCACAACTGCAATATATGAGCCAAACTATCCTTGCGCAATTTTTCAGCGCAGTTCAGAGCACATGTCACCATTGCGGCAAGAGCGGCACTCGTCTGGCTTTTTTTTTGTTGTTGTTGTTGTTGTTGTTCCTCGCGGTAGCATACTGACTCTTCGCGTGCGCCTTGCCCGCTGCGAAGTACGATACTGACTGCGAGCACGAACAGCTGATGTCTCTGCACGATGCCCGCGCGTAGCGCGGACCGTGCCAATACGCGGCTAAAAGCGAGTGCCGATGCTGCTGTTTCTTATCGAATTTGATATCCACGGATGAACGTATCATTTGTAACAGTTTACTAGAATGCAATTAAGCACTGACATGCATCTTATATGTACCAGTCTATGTTTCCGGCGCGGGTGGAGGTGGCTGGTTGGGACTCGCTTTCCTGTGCCGCTTCAGTCGACGCCCTTACAGTAGCGACCGGCTCGAACATGTACGGATGTACAGAGAACTCGTTCCGACTTTCACAGTTCGCCATACTAACAGCAACTACACGATTTCAACAGGTAAACACGGCATTGCCTGCCGGCGAGCGCAGTCAGCTGTCGTCACCTTCCTGACGATGACGTCATGGAGCTTCGACCAATCACAGCGGCGGCGAGACTCGCGATGGGGGCCGCGGCGCCTGTTGCTTGTTTTCGGCAAAATAAAGCTATTTGCGTTGGTTTATGCAAATTTTCGACTTGATTTTCGAGTTCGCCGCACGAAATTACGTATCATGACACCATAATCTCGTTTTTTTTAAAAAGTGGTTCAGTGTCCCTTTAAGAAATTGCTTTCTTTGTCACTTTCAACCTGAGGGCAAAAGAACAAAAAAATACTGTGGAAGCTATGCACTAGTGGCGCGAAGACTGAGTAAACCGCGAAGCACGTGGCGGTCCCCTCCTGCTATCCCCGTGCTATACTCTACTAAAGAAGGATGAGGATATGCTTCAGTTTTTTCCTTCTCCCCTTCTCCTTCACATTTCTTTCCTCCCCCTTGCCATCTACACTATGCAAAACTACTGTGCTTCTCTCTACGTGGTTTTGGGGGGAACGTGTCACGTGAGTAGCCGTTACGTCATTTTGCGTGGACGCGCTACCTACCTGTTACTAAGCTATGAGTATGCTACACTGTAAACGAAAGTATACCAAGCTGCGAGGTCCTGCAGTAACATTCCCGATAAAAATACCTGCATGTGTGATCCTCGTTTCAGTGAGATTAAGATTATAGGTAGAAAGAAAAAAAAATAAAAATACCTGCATGTGTGATCGCCCCGCCACGGTGGTCTAGTGGCTAAGGTACTCGGCTACAGATCCGAGGGTAGCGGGATCGAATCCCGGCCGCGGCGGCTGCATTTCGATGGAGGCGAAATGTTGAGGCCCGTGTGCTGTGCGATGTCAGTGCACGTTAAAGAACCCCAGGTGGTCGAAATTTCCGGAGCCCTCCACTACGGCGTCTCTCATAATCAGAGCTGGTTTTGGGACGTTAAACCCCACAAACAACAACAAACAACAAGCATGTGTGATCCTCGATTCAGTGAGATTAAGATTAAAGGTAGAAAGAAAAAAATATAAATACCTGCATGTGTGATCCTCGATTCAGTGAGATTAAGATTAAAGGTAGAAGTGCAAATATGAATGCTCGGTTGGTACTTGAAGCGTTTCTTATATGGCAGAAGGGAACCGATTGTGTTAGCGATACTTCTGTCAGCCTGTATGCTGGAGAGAGGGGCTTTCTGGCTGTGCATGTGTAATTCTGGTGTTCATTCTTGGCGCGTGCGCACGTGGTCTTGGTGTAACTTTCCTATTTATTCAGGGGCTCTGATCATGAATAAAGCAGTGTGAGTTTGCGCTTGTCCCTGTACCTTCCCTTGTGAATGTCTTTCTTCGCGCAACCTTTTTGTTCAAACAGGTCCCTGAAAGGTTTCTTTTTTTGACATTGCGGCACTGATTAGGCAAATATAATGTGAAATCCTTCACACCATAAAGAAAGCCAAGCACCATGCGCTAAAGCAGCAATCGGCTTATTTCTGTCGCCTTCCTCCTTACCAGTGCTGTTGCTCAACTCGGTCAGCTACGGAGTGCACGCTAGCGACGACTGCGTCTCCCACGTCAACAGTTGTGCCGAGCCCTCCGTAGCGATACAGCGCCGCGATTTCTTTACTGAGGTCGCTGGCCTTAGCAGTGCTAGCCTCTGAAAAAGTTCGCTGTCTGCCGCAGGTTACGTAGTCGTAGTCGTAAACTGCGATGGTGCACAATCGTTTCGTTATTGTTTCTCATACAAAGCAAGCGCTACTAACTTTCAACTGTTGTAAACAACGCATGTTCGCAGTTAGGTTAGGAAAATGACGTGCACATCACTGGTTAGGGTCCAATCAGCGACCTCCCCATCCATCGTTCCATGGCAGGGGTCTGTTTGAAAAAGCCTTTTGGCGAGCCGCTGCGATCTTTTGCGATGCGCGTGTTCAAAACCTTATTGTAAATTAGACACTTTACCAGAGCGCTGAAATCTGTCCTCTATTGGTCCTAATGACTCGCTCTACCGGATCACTATGCACAAAATCGTCACAACCGTTTCAGGGTCCCTTTTGAGCACGTGAGTCACAATCTTAGCGAGTTTTCATGTGTCGCATGTTGACGATGACAGGTGCCTGAGTAACACGAGGAAGTTTTTACCATTCGAGACAGTTGATCTATACGCCTGAAGATAGGGAGAGAAATCGCATGTCAATATGCAAGCCAAATCGCTCCATAAGCGTCGATGTTATGACTCACTTAGGTAAGCCGAATGACTTACGTGTGTGAGAAAGGCACCCCACCCCGTAAAGGAGAAGACGAGTCGTGCAGTATACATATGCGCTGACGTCGAGAAAAAGCCGACAGTTATGGCTCCTGTTGTGACTTCTCTTTCAACTAATGTAACGTGTCTGATCAAATTAAACGGTGGTTATGTTCACAGCCACTGACATTAAGAGAGCTGACGCTTTTATTGCGATAGCAATTATATGGACAGTCTCGGCTGGTTTTTGCCGTCCCCGTCGCCGCCGCCATAAACCGTATATGTATAAGGATTTATATATATATATATATATATATATATAAAACTCCCAAAGAAAATTGTTCGAATAAATGCTTCCGGCGCCCGGAATCGAACCAGGAACCTCTCACTCCGCAGCGCGTGGCGCTAACCACTAGGCCACAAGGAGCAGACGCTCGAAGCAGCTAACGGCGAGCCTTATGTACACACACTTTACAGCTGCCAGGACGCAGAGACGGCAGACGCTTATAGCGTTTCTTCATTACCAGCGAGATGGGGCGAGGAGCGCAACGGACAGCCGCCTTTGCAACAGGAACGCTTTCAAACTGAGAGTATCCATTGCCACAGCTTATTCGCGCTCGTTCGGTGTATATCTGGGCGTTCGTTTCTTGATAGTTCGCCCTCACCTGTGTTTGTTCATTTAGCGGCCTCCCCTAGCTATGTATGTGTAGCTTTGTGACACACAACGTATAAAGCCCTTCGTACCAGAACGCGCTGCTCACGGAAGACGCTCACTTAGCAAGTGCATGTTTGCTATACAATTAATATTGCTCCTGAAGCTGCGAGCCCTACTTCGTATGGCATTAGTTTCTTGCTATCGCATTCATTGCTTCGCCCTTGCGGCGAAACTGTGACTTTTTTCGAAAAAAAGGTGGCGCTCAGTTTAAATCCACTGCTGCCTTTATTATTTTGATAGGCTCTTCAATAAAACTGAGTGAGAAAACTCGTACAATAAAATGTCATGGCATACAGAATGCTGGGAAAAATCCGCTTACGCACTGAATTCAAGTTTACTGGAAGAGTTTGAGTTACACGGTTGGCACGTTGCAGTAGAAGGCCCCTTGCATACAAAGATGCCGCGCAAATAAAAATTCATTCCCGTTACGAGACCTTTGTCGAAGAAAAAGTAAAGTTTTTCGTATGACTGTATCATAGTGAGCTTCTACAATATTGCTACTCTCGCGCAGTGTTGGCGGTCACGACGGGCGTGGTTCCGACAATGTTACTACAGTTGACTGCTACGACACCGCGACCAACACCTGGACGCCCATCGGGACAATTCCCTACGCGGGTAGGCTCGTGAAGATGGTAGCCGAAGAAAACCTTCTCTACATCCTGAGCGGCAGGCAACGTACGCTTCTACATTCCCTTTCAAATGTTTCTGATTTCGGCACTGCGTAGAAGTGTGGAACATACAAGTTCGCCGCGAGTTTACGCATCATGTGTGGCGCAGGCAGTTGCGGCTTTCCCACAGGTGGCAGGGAGCGGCGTAGAGTTCTCATTTTTTCGTACTGGTGAGGGGCCTGCAAGCTGTTTATATATATATATATATATATATATATATATATATATATATATAGAACAGAATTGACGATGCGCCTCTTAGAGAACGACGGTTTATTAAGTCAACGTTTCGGTCGGAGCCCGACCTTTTTCAAGACATGTAAACCACAGGCCAGTATGGCCTTATATACACACTTTGCCTTGTAGTAAGGAGAGAAGGACAAGGGTGGGAAAGCGAATGAGTGGGTTGAAAAATATACGGAAATAATAAAGATATATATATATATATATATATATATATATATATATATATATATATATATATATATATATATATATATATTATTTTTTATTTGTACAATACTGCAGACAGTAGTCCAAGCAGGAGAGGGTGTACAGAAAGAGACACACAAAAGGGAAAAAAATCAAACATTACTACGTAGTATGGGTGATGTGGATGGTAATGAATTCCACTCTGTGATTGTTCATTATATATATATATATATATATATATATATATATATATATATTTATTTATTTATTTATTTATTTATTTACATATATACCTTTATATACGACACACAGGAGAGCTGCCGTGCCACCTCTTCCTGCACGTATTCTTTGATGTGCGACAGCAGCGTACTGTGGTCTCCATCGATGTTAAGTTAAGGCGTTGAGGTCGTCCGTCGTGGTAGGCCGCCGAACTTAGGCGCGCTGTTTACGCAGCTCGTCGAAGCTCTGGCACAAGATGGTAAGCTCAGCCACGGTCCGTGGGTCCTTTGCCAGCAGCATATGAAAGGCATCGTCGTCAATGCCTTTCAAGATGTGCTTAATCTTCTCTTGCTCTGTCATTGATGGATTCAGGCGCCTACAGAGGTCGATGACGTCCTCGATGTAGCTGGTAAATGTTTCCCCCTGCTGCTGTGCTCGTGCACGGAGGCGCTGTTCGGCGCGTAGCTTGCGCACGGCGGGGCGGTCGAACACCTCTGCAAAGCGCTTCTTGAACGCACTCCACGCAGCGATGTCGGACTCGTGGTTGTGGTACCACAAACTTGCTACGTCTTTTAAATAGAACGGCACATTCTGCAGTTTAGATGGGTCGTCGCACTTATTGTGGCCGCTCACCTTCTCGAATGTCGCCAGCCAATCTTCCACAGCGTAGTCATCGGTCCCGCTGAAAAAGGGCGGGTCGCGCTGCCGCAGCGCGCTGGTTACGATGACATGAGGAGGTTGGGGGGCTGCTGGCTGGGCGGGTTCGTCTGCCATTCTCGGGATAGCGGGTAGCGTCCGACTTCGTAGTTCCAGGTTTGATTACCCAGCACTTCCACCACTTTGGAAGGGGTTTATTGGTTTTAGATAGCGTATGGACGGGCGGTGCGACAATGGCAGCAGCCGTAGTTCTTGACAGCGTCGTCAGCTCGAGATCAGGACTCGTGCCTCTTCCTCAGGCCGTGTCCCACTGCAATGCGTAGGTTCGTGCTTCCCCACTACAAAACAAACACTTTGACAGGGGTTCTTATGAATTGAATTTTTATTTCGCCTGTCTATACCACAAAGGAAGTAGAAGCCAAGTAGCCTGGCAAAGGCATATGCTCTTACAACAATCCCGCACGCAGGCCGTTCGTACATGAAAAAAGAAGCAAAATATGCTTCAGGTAGGGATTCACTTGAACGAGCCGCGAAAAGAAAATGTTATGTCTACAGGAAAACAAAATGAAATGAGAGATAATACAATTAAAAACCGTTTTGCCTTAAACGGTAACTTAATCCTGGAATTCAAACAATGATGCTGATAATATACAGTTCAAATCTTTGCGCAATTCAATTGACCCTTCCATACCTTGGTCGTCAAATCATCTAGTCGATTAAGCAACACCGGTACCCGGTAAATGAGTGAATGCTTGCCGTAATTTGTAATTTTTTCTCGTCTTTTTTTCGCATGTGATGTTGGAGCTTCTAGAGTGGAACGGTGGGTACATTCATAATATATGATCTTCTGTTTTTATATGTGTTGCATCAGCTTATAGTCTTATACTAAAAAGTATGAACTTTCTTATAGTTCATTGGAAACCTCATGTAGTAACTTTTTTCAGGCCTATTGCAATACTAAACTGGTTCATTCCTTCCCTACTATTCGCACTGACATATATCCGTCCACATCTGGTGTACCGAGGGTGGTTGCATCGAACAAGTCTTTTATGCGAATTGGCTATTGTTTTATTCGCGCGAATTTCTTCGGGACTTTTTCCTTGTAACGCTCCGAAGCTCCTCCTTGCTCTTGCCCGTCTACTGTGGGATGCCAGTGCACGTTGAAGAAACCCAGCTGGTGGAATCTTCCGGAGCTCTCTGCCGTTTCGTCTCTCATATTCATAGCTTGTTTTTACACACACACAAGCATATATATATATATATATATATATATATATATATATATAAAACAGGATTGACGACGCGCGTCTTAGAGAACGACGGTTTAGTACATCAACGTGTCGGTCGGAGCCCGACCTTTTTCAAGACAAGTCATCAAAAAGGTCGGGCTCTGACCGAAACGTTCATGTAATAAACCGTGGTTTTCTAAGAGCCGCATCGTCAATTCTCTTATAAACTGGCGGCAACCCAAGCTATTTTAGGGGCGAAGCTCCTCTTAGTCTAACCTTGTCACGCCTCAGTCGTCAGGCGTAACCCGCGTGCCTCCCGGCACGCGCTCGCCCTTGGCGCGTGCCTCCCGGCGCATGCCTCTGCTGTCTTGCGTGAGAGAGAGAGACAGAGAGAGCGAAAGGCGCGCGTTGGCTATAGGCGATGCGCAAAGCGCCGACGACGCCATCTGCCGCCACGGCTCGGAAGCGTTGGTGGGTCGGGCGAGCAGTGTTCCCGCGAGCGTGTACGCGAGTGCACGGATGAATGTGTTTTCATCGTGATTTAACGACTCTCTCTGGCTCCAGAGATGTCGAAAAATAACTGCTGCGTTGTCGGCTGCTCAAGCACACACAAAAAATCGCCACGAACGCACTTATACAGGCTTCCGATGCTATTTCATGAGCGAGAGCGACGGCGGCGGTGGATTGCGGCTGTACGACGCAGAAGGCAAGCAATCGCGCTTTGTTTACAGCGTGTAAAGTCCGAGGACTTCGATGAATAATAAATCAGGCTTCGAAGTGCGGTGGAAGACAATACGTCTGAAAGTGAAGAGCGCCGAGCAGCGAGACCCTACGATGCCGTTTTTTCTAAAGGGAAAAACCCAGAACAACACGTGCCACGCGCTCGCGATCCTACTTCGTCTTCTTTCGCGCCCGCTATTTCTTTTTTCTTGTTAACAGCAGTGTTAGAGCGATTATCGTGTTTTTATTTCTCCATTTATGTCGCTACGTCTTCAGCGAACGCTACTACGTTTACACTTGGTTGCATTGTAGACGCTACAATGCACATGAGGTTGTTAGTACTGATAAGACGCGATGCCTAGGCTCTCTTGAAAAACGAATGGCGCGAAGCGCAATGCTAGAGAATGTGGGGCAGGTGACGGCTCCTTTACAAAAGCGCCATGGAATCACACGTATGCTGCACGAAATCGGCTGCATTCTACCTATTGATGGCACTGGAATGTGATCACCGGTGCAGAATGCTCGCTGTGCGCTCGCCTCAACTATATGCATATTGGCTGTAAAACATGCCACCTGTGCGCATTTAAGACTTTGACGATCATGTAGAATCTAACACCATTCTGCAACACTTGGTAATTAATAGCTTGCAAAAAACCTAGAAAATACGTAGCCAAGCTGCTACGACAAGCTAGGTGACCACCAGCTCCGCAGTGACTTAGTCTCGCGCCACTAGCGCAAGCTATCGAGATATATATTCACAAGTTTATCGTGCTGGTTTCAAAGTTTTACCAAAGCTGACCCTTCGCGTGGCCGCACCCGTGAAATCCATGCGCCGGTGCGACAGCGATCCCTCAAAATCTACTATATAAACACATGGGACGTAAACGAAGCTACTGTGTCGAGAAACAAACGTTGGTTCACGCGTCAACGCATGCGGGTATCAGTGATCGGGACGTTATAAAGAAAGCGGTGCGATGAGCTCCACTTTGTAGGGAAGCTTGTTGACGCTTGTCTGTGGCAAACACTTGGCGCGTATGGTGACATTGTCGTCCCACACAGCTGTGACATCGGG
This sequence comes from Hyalomma asiaticum, assembly GCA_013339685.2. Taxonomy (NCBI): domain Eukaryota; kingdom Metazoa; phylum Arthropoda; class Arachnida; order Ixodida; family Ixodidae; genus Hyalomma; species Hyalomma asiaticum. Next base: position 10,096 of record JABSTT010003004.1, read on the forward strand.
CACATGTCCACTATTATAATGTGCAGCTCCTTTGCAGACACTATCGCCGCAAAAGTAATTATCTGGGACGCGCACAAACGGCAAATCGCACGCGCACACTTCCGTCATGCTTGCAGTGAAATGAGGCGTCTGCTACGCGACCCACCAGCGGTTCCAACGGCCGCCGCTACGCGGCTTTCAGTGGCGCCCCTATAGGCGCTGCGCATCGCGTATAGGCTCCGTGCAGTCGAGTTTTCCATGTGCGACATCAGCGCCAGAATGCACTGCCTGGCGGAGAGAAGAAGCGAAATTGGGCAGACTGTGACAGGGAAGTACACGAACGCGATGCGCGTCTCCAACTCTACAGCAGCAGCGACCGCCCGTCCCACCTTCTTTCGTTTTATTTCGTTTGAGACGCGCGCTCCAAACCTGCGGCAGACTGTTCCTAAATGCGACGCCGCGAGCGTTCGTGTGGTTCGCAGCACGCCAGGAAAGCAGCGAAGAAACGCGCGTGTCGCTGTCTCCGCGGTTTCCACCGTGCGCGCGCTATGGGCGAACGCGCGCGCGTCTCATACGTGCGCCCCAAGAGGCCAATGTCAGCAATACTGAGCCGTCCGACGAGCGCCCTCTGGTCTATGTAGCGCCTCAGTAGACGGAGCCCATGGAAACGCTCTTTCTTAGAGGAAGGCTGTACCAGCTCGCAAAGAAGGAGAACGCGCCCTCACCCTCGAGAGACAACGTTGGCGCACGCAGCGTCTCCTGGCGAGTTTCTTGATTAAGGAATACCGACTGCTCGCGTTGGAGAAGCGTTCACCGGCAACCCATATATATATATATAGGCACTGGATCTTGACTTGCAAAGAAGTGCCGGTGGGAGATTTCATTTGTGCATAGTTGAACCATGAGGAATCGTAGAGTGCGCGTTAACTAAATTAATCCGGAACTCGGCAGGATCTACGATGAACCTCCCGAGCTTCGCCCACTCATCATCATTCACTCCGTGGATATGCTGTAATTTTTTTGCATATACAGTCCGTATATATATATATATATATATATATATATATATGAAGAAGGAAGTGTCCTTGGATCCAGCAGAATCAAAACACTTCGAAGCGGAGGACGTGCGAAACGAAAACTTTTTATTTTTCCAACGTTTCAGCCGGGGACCGGCCTTCACCAGGGAAAACCATCAGGGTTTTCATCAGGGTTTGCCCTGATGAAGGCCGGTCCCCGGCTGAAACGTTGGAAAAATAAAAAGTTTTCGTTTCGCACGTCCTCCGCTTCGAAGTGTTTATATATATATATATATATATATATATATATATATATATATATATATATATATATATATATATATATATATATATATATAACATATCAACTTGAAAGGTCACAGCTTTGAGGATGTCAGGGTCACACTATTGGAAAGTAACTTTCGGAGCACCAGAGAACGTGAGCAAAGGGAATCTTACTTTATCTACAAATTTGGCATAATTAAGCATGGCATAAATGAACATCCTGGCGCTCTCTCGGTGTTACGATCGTTAGGAAGTGAACAGTCGAATTGATAAACTTTGTATCCTCAATTACAAGATCGGCCATTCCCGCCAATTATCATTGCCTCACTCCACTTTTCATTTTTTTTTAAAGCTGTGTACGCCCGATTCTATCGGCCTGGCCCTGTTTGCATTACCCGCGCAGTGCAAGCCGACACACGCAAAGTGGCTCCGGAGATCGTACGACAAGAGGGGACAATATGTCATTGTGTGTACACAGAATTTTACTGCTTCAAAACCTCGCCTTTCTGTGCGGCTCTTTTCCTTCATGCCGCCCTTTCTTCTTCCTTGCCTACCTTACCCCGCCACGCGGTGGCGCCGAGTACGTATTACAAATGTGGCTGCAACCGGGAACAAGAACGCTGTGCCTTTCATGCCTGAATACCTCCCCCGTTCTTCCCTCCTGGGGCGCGTTGCTGGGCAGCGGCACCACAGAGGCAGTATCCAAACCGCATAAGGTACGCCACGGAAAGTGTCGTTAGTTGCACCAGATATAAGCCGGCGCCACTGTTTACAATACCTAATTGATGGATTGCTCTTAAAGATGTCTACGGACTCGGACAGCACTGGCGCGGCGGGCGGCCCTCGTCCTTCTCGCTGTTTCCCCGACTTTCGCCCCTTTCTCTTTTTCTTCTTCTCTTTTTTTTTCTTCTTTTCTTTCGCTCTCTCTCTCACTCTCTGTGGTGTGTGTGTGTGTGTGTGTGTGTGCGAGTTCCCTTTGCGTGACTCGTTCATCTTTTGTTGCAGTGAAGATGCCGGCAATCTTTATTATTATTTTTATTTTTTTACTTTATTATTTCCGTATATTTTCAACCGACTCATTCGCTTTCCCACCCTTGTCCTTCTCTCCTTACTACAAGGCAAAGTGTGTATATAAGGCCACACTGGCCTGTGGTTTACATGTCTTGAAAAAGGTCGGGCTCCGACCAAAACGTTGACTTAATAAACCGTCGTTCTCTAAGAGGCGCATCGTCAATTGTGTTATATATATATATATATATATATATATATATATATATATATATATATATATATATATATATATATATCATAAAAGTTTCTTTCTGATACCGTGAAAGAATTATAAAAACTTTGAAGTAAACTGCAATGTTAACAGATATAAACATTATTCCTAACGTTTCGGCTGGAGGACCAGCCTTCCTCAGAGGTTTAAGTCGAATGAGCACCAGGGCCATCCGAATACAAGTGCTAAGGCAGAGTTACAAGTGAAAAAGCAGAGGCAAACGAACAAACAAATATATAAATAAATAAACACAAGCAAACAAATTCCAACGTGGGTGGCTCAAAGCGAAGGAGACAGACGACATGAGGAGAGGGCAAAAACGATCTAGATAAGGAAGACCCCGGAGGTGCAACGGCTGGTTCTTTAATCGTTGCCACGTGTGAACTATCGAGCCGCGTGAACGGGATAAGGGCTTGAGTGGCAAGGCAAGAATGAGAAACAAGCTGGGTGAAGGTAGGGTGTAGTGCAGGCTTTGCGCGAGGAATGCGAAGGAACGAAAAAAAGGGGAAATGTGAAAAAAGGAGAGAAAGAAGGAGTAAGTGGGCCACCCAGAATAATGAGCCTGCGGTAAGAGTCGAGTGAGACCAGCAAAGCGCGGCGGCATTGTCAAACAGGGGCGACGAGCTCCACCTGCATGTAGTTTGTGGCCTTCTTGAACAATAGACAAGGCCGGGCGCAACACAAACGAGTGGGGAAAAAGAGAGAAAAAAGAGAAAGAAGGGGTGGAGGTAAGAAATAGTGGAGGAAATGCGCGTTAAACACATTGGGAGCGATATTTTTCCTTATGTACTGTCCACACCAGTTTAGCTATACCCAAAAAATAAATATCGTTTTTTGACTGTTACGATTGGTCACGGAGGAAAGCGAGCTGCCCTGGTCTCTCGTTGCGAGAACGATTTGATTTTATAAAGAAGGATTCGCGCTGTTCGCGCTCTCGTGTGTGCTGAAAGCCGGATTGTAGAAGCACAACACTGATGCACTCAAAAGAGTGACCAATCAAGTTTATGTGTTTGGAAAGTGGCAAATTTGGGAGGCCGGTAACATGTGCCCTGTGATTGTTGAAACGCAGGCAGAACGAGGTTTCTGTTTGGCCAATATATTCCTTTTTGCAAACTTCCCATCGGATTTTGTATATGACGTTGCTCGAATCACAATTAAGATCATGCTTAATACCATAAACAAAGTCAGAATGAGAGGCTTCGGCCGTACTTGTGGTCCTCATGTGTGGGCACACTTTGCATCGAGGTTTCCCGCATGGTCTGCACCCTTTGTGGCGCTCAGACCTCTGTGTTTTTGCCCTAACGAGTAGGTCTCTTAGGTTTTTATTTCTGCGGTAAACCACCTTAGGTGCGGTTTGAAAGACAGAGGAGAGTAGACTACTCTGCTTAAGTATATTAAAGTGGCGGCTGAGGATAGAGTTAACACGAGGGGCTGCAGCAGAGTAGGTGAGAAATAAATTTGGACATAACGTTTCGTCTCTGTTGCTGTCCCCTGCCTGCATTGTGACTTCCCTGTCCAAGGACCGAGCACGCTGTATTGCATTATCGAGAATCTTTATGGGATACTTTTGGGCGCAAAAGAGCTGATTTCAATTCTTGCGAATGGAGATCAAATTCTGAAATCTCCGAGCAAATCCGCCTGTATCTATGTGCTTGGGAGTAGGGCACACTTGTTTTACAGTGATGGGGGTGGCTACTGCTGAAATGGAGATATTGCTGGCGGTCACTTGGTTTCTTATATAGGGAGGTGGAAATACTGGTGCCATAGATTGTTACGGTGACGTCTAGGAAGGGTGCATTGTGTTGCGAGCACCTGTGTGTGAACGCATTCGAAGGGTGCACTGAGTTGAAATCGGAGATGAATTTTGCAAGATTGTCTTCACCATCGGCCCAAACAAAACATATGTCGTCTTGAAAGCGGCTGTAGAATATTGGCTTGAGGGGAGATTTTTCAATAAATGGAATTTCTAATGATGCCATGAAGATATCTGCGTAGTTTGGAGCCATTTTTGTGCCCATGGCAATTCCGTTAACCTGTAGGTAATGTCTTCCGTTGAAATCAAAGTGGTAATATTTAAGTACAAGGTTTAGAAAGACTTCCAGGGCGCCTCCATCAAACTCAATTGGCGGGGGGCTATTTCTATACGCTGAGACCGCGGCAGCGATTCCTTCAGTGCGAGGTATATTAGTGTGCAGGGCCGCGACATCAATAGTGACTAGGTGGCTACCAGGGGGTACCACTACATTTGAGACCTCTCGAAGAAAGTGGCTGTTATCTTTAATGTATGACGGAAATGATTCTGGCATATGCTTGATTAGTGAGTCAGTGAAACTAGAGATCTTTTCAGTAGCGGTTCCGTTACTGGAAACTATAGGGCGGCCGGGATTATTGGGTTTGTGAATCTTGGGTAGCAAGTAAAAGCGGCCCGCGCAGGAATTGCTAGGAGATATCATTTTTAATACAGCATTTGTTATTTGCCCACATTTCCGTAATGAGGTTAGCACAATCGTAGTCTCTCTTTTATAATCCCGTGTGAGTTCGCAGGGAGGTTCTTCAGAGAAATTTGTGTCAGCCAACTGCCGAAGCCCTTCATTGATGTAATCGGTCTTGTCGAGGACAACCACAGCACCACCTTTGTCGGTCGGTTTGACAATGATATTTTGGTTATCATATAGGCTGCGCAAAGCACGTCGTTCCTCTTGGGACAGATTGCTGCGAATAGGTCGGCGTTTTCCGTATTCTTTGGTTATATCCCTTTGCACAGCTGAAATATACATATCCAGGTATTTGTCACGTTGCTCGCATGGAGTCCATGTTTTATCGGAAAGCCTAGGTGGTCGGTTTCCCTGTGTGGTATTTTGATAAAAAAATATTTCTTTAGACCTCAACGTTCTGGCGAAATTGTCCAAATCCTGATAAAGCTGAAGTTCGTCGATCTTGCCTGATGTGGGACAGAAGGTGAGGCCCTTTGATAAAAGTTGTATTTGAGAAGTGGTCAGCGGTTCCTTGGACAGATTAAGAACATTAGTGACCTCGGGGATGTTCTGAGGTGATTCACGCGAGGCTTCAGTTTGATTGATGAGCTTGTTAAGAGGAGGGTTGGCGTGATAGCCCAAACTCGGCAGTACGCCGTCGCGCTGACATTTCCTTTCCTTGTTGCCCTGAATGGTAAATCGCTTTCCCTGTTCGTATTTAGCGAGTTCTGCTGTTTCTAATCGATTCAAACTCGACTGCTTCAGTCGCTGCCGTTCTTCCTCCTTAAGTTCCGAGGCCCTACGTGGGCAGTGCTGCATTACCACCCGCGTGAGCCCCAGAGATGCATCGTTTAATACACTGCTCCACTGTTGCTTTTCATGTCTGCTAAAGGTGCCCATTGCAGGCTCTAGGTACACTCTAAGACCCATTGGTGTCGAACCTGACCTTATATAGGTTTCAAGATTTGAAGCATGCATTTCAAAACGCACGCGCTTATCTACTATTTTACGCAAAGCCATAAAGTCTCAAGTCCAATGTGAGCTGGAGCGGGTCGCACCTGTCCGGACAAGTCAGTCGTCGCTCCCGGAAGCAGCGCCGCAGACAGCCTCCGCGTAGTCTCGTGGGGTCGTGCTGGGGCTGTTTCGCCGCTGGCCCCTCTCAGTCCTCGTCGGCAGCTGTCGTGCGGACTGTCGATGACGGCTCTCGTTTGCCTCGTGGATAGTAGGGAATTCCTCCTGGTATGGGAGGTCTTCCGTCGGTCTACTCGAAGAACTCCGAGGAGCATGGTCCAGCCAACCCGACACCGATTTCCCGGCAGTTCGTAGAAGTACTGATCTGAGGTGGCTTGCGATGAGTCATCGCAAGCTACCTCAGCGATTTACCGTTCAGGGCAAGAAGGAAAGGAAATGTCAGCGCGACGGCGTACTGCCGAGTTTGGGCTATCACGCCAACCCTCCTCTTAACAAGCTCATCAATCAAACTGAAGCCTCGCGTGAATCACCTCAGAACATCCCTGAGGTCACTAATGTTGTTAATCTGTCCAAAGAACCGCTGACCATTTCTCAAATACAACTTTTATTAAAGGTCCTCACCTTCTGTCCCACATCAGGCAAGATCGACGAATTTCAGCTTTATCAGGATTTGGACAATTTCGCCAAATCGTTGCGTCTAAAGAAGTATTTTTTTTATCAAAACATCACACAGGGAAACCGACCACCTAGGCTTTCCGATAAAACATGGACTCCATGCAAGCAACGTGACAAATACCTGGATATGTATATTTCAGCTGTGTAAAGGGATACAACCAAGGAATACGGAAAACGCCGACCTATTCGCAGCAATCTATCCCAAGAGGAACGACATGCTTTGCGCAGCCTAAATGATAACCAAAATATCATTGTCAAACCGGCCGACAAAGGTGGTGCTGTGGTTGTCCTCGACAGGACCGATTACATCAATGAAGGGCTTCGGCAGTTGGCTGACACAAATTTCTCTCAAGAACCTCCCTGCGAACTCACACGGGATTATGAAAAAGAGACAATGATTGTGCTAACCTCATTACGGAAATATCCCGGCCGCGGCGGCTGCATTTCGATGGAGGCGAAATGTTGAGGCCCGTGTGCTGTGCGATGTCAGTGCACGTTAAAGAACCCCAGGTGGTCGAAATTTCCGGAGCCCTCCACTACGGCGTCTCTCATAATCAGAACTGGTTTTGGGACGTAAAACCCCACAAAACAACAACATCATTACGGAAATGTGGGCAAATAACAAATGCTGTATTAAAAATGATATCTCCTAGCAATTCCTGCGCGGGCCGCTTTTACTTGCTACCCAAGATTCACAAAGCCAATAATCCCGGCCGCCCTATAGTTTCCAGTAACGGAACCGCTACTGAAAAGATCTCTAGTTTCACTGACTCACTAATCAAGCATATGCCAGAATCATTTCCGCATACATTAAAGTTAACAGCCACTTTCTTCGAGAGGTCTCAAATGTAGTGGTACCCCCTGGTAGCCACCTAGTCACTATTGATGTCGCGGCCCTGCACACTAATATACCTCGCACTGAAGGAATCGCTGCCGCGGTCTCAGCGTATAGAAATAGCCCCCCGCCAATTGAGTTTGATGGAGGCGCCCTGGAAGTCTTTCTAAACCTTGTACTTAAATATTACCACTTTGATTTCAACGGAAGACATTACCTACAGGTTAACGGAATTGCCATGGGCACAAAAATGGCTCCAAACTACGCAGATATCTTCATGGCATCATTAGAAATTCCCTTTATTGTAAAATCTCCCCTCAAGCCAATATTCTACAGACGCTTTCAAGACGACATATGTTTTGTTTGGGCCGATGGTGAAGACAATCTTGCAAAATTCATCTCCGATTTCAACTCAGTGCACCCTTCGAATGCGTTCACACACAGGTGCTCGCAACACAATGCACCCTTCCTAGACGTCACCGTAACAATCTATGGCACCAGTATTTCCACCTCCCTATATAAGAAACCAAGTGACCGCCAGCAATATCTCCATTTCAGCAGTAGCCACCCCCATCACTGTAAAACAAGTGTGCCCTACTCCCAAGCACATAGATACAGGCGGATTTGCTCGGAGATTTCAGAATTTGATCTCCATTCGCAAGAATTGAAATCAGCTCTTTTGCGCCCAAAATTATCCCATAAAGATTCTCTATAATACAATACAGCCTGCTCGGTCCTTGGGCAGGGAAGTCACAATGCAGGCAGGGGAGAGCAACAGAGACGAAACGTTATGTCCAAATTTATTTCTCACCTACTCCCCTGCAGCCCCTCGTGTTAACTCTATCCTAAGCCGCCACTTTAATATACTTAAGCAGAGTAGTCTACTCTCCTCTGTCTTTCAAACCGCACCTAAGGTGGTTTACCGCAGAAATAAAAACCTAAGAGACCTACTCGTTAGGGCAAAAACACAGAGGTCTGAGCGCCACAAAGGGTGCAGACCATGCGGGAAACCTCGATGCAAAGTGTGCCCACACATGAGGACCACAAGTACGGCCGAAGCCTCTCATTCTGACTTTGTTTATGGTATTAAGCATGATCTTAATTGTGATTCGAGCAACGTCATGTACAAAATCCGATGGGAAGTTTGCAAAAAGGAATATATTGGCCAAACAGAAACCTCGTTCTGCCTGCGTTTCAACAATCACAGGGCACATGTTACCGGCCTCCCAAATTTGCCACTTTCCAAACACATAAACTTGATTGGTCACTCTTTTGAGTGCATCAGTGTTGTGCTTCTACAATCCGGCTTTCAGCACACACGAGAGCGCGAACAGCGCGAATCCTTCTTTATAAAATCAAATCGTTCTCGCAACGAGAGACCAGGGCAGCTCGCTTTCCTCCGTGACCAATCGTAACAGTCAAAAAACGATATTTATTTTTTGGGTACAGCTAAACTGGTGTGGACAGTACATAAGGAAAAATATCGCTCCCAATGTGTTTAACGCGCATTTCCTCCACTATTTCTTACCCCCACCCCTTCTTTTTCTTTTTTCTCTCTTTTTCCCCACTCGTTTGTGTTGCGCCCGGCCTTGTCTATTGTTCAAGAAGGCCACAAACTACATCCAGGTGGAGCTCGTCGCCCCTGTTTGACAATGCCGCCGCGCTTTGCTGGCCTCACTCGACTCTTGCCGCAGGCTCATTATTCTGGGTGGCCCACTTACTCGTCTTTTCTCTCCTTTTCCACCTTTTCCTTTTTTTCGTTCCTTCGGATTCCTCGCGCAAAGCCTACACCCAGCCTGTTTCTCATTCTTGCCTTGCCACTCAAAGTCCTTGTCCCGTTCACGCGGCTCGATAGTTCACACGTGGCAACGATCAAAGAACCAGCCGTTGCACCTCCGGGGTCTTCGTTATCCAGATCGTTTTTGCCCTCTTCTCATGCCGTCTGTGTCCTTCCCTTTGAGCCATACACGTTGGAATTTGTTTGCTTATGTGTTTATTTAGTTATATATTGGTTTGTTGGTTTGCCTCTTCTTTTCACTTGTAACTCTGCCTTTGCAGTTGTATTCGGATGGCGCTTGTGTTCATTCGACTTAAACCTCTGAGGAAGGCTGGTCCTCGAGCCGAAACGTTAGGAATAATGTTTATATCTATAACATTGCAGTTTACTTCAAAATTCTTATAATATATATATATATATATATATATATATATATATATATATATATATATATATATATATTTGAGCATTTTATTTGTCATTGCAAGATATTCCATTCGATCCTGGTCAGCAGTCGTTCAACAAACCGCTTTCTTTTTCTTATACTTTCTGCTGTGGTGGTTAGCCTTCTTACATTGTGGAGTGGCTTTATAGTTGCGTTACATACAGGTATGAGAATCCCTCGGGGTTGGAAGTGTGCCACCTTGATCTTAATTGAGAGGCTACAGTGTCACATCGTGACAGGCAGACATCATAGCCATTCCCTGTACAGACATACGCCTTTGTAGCCGCACTCTCTCCGCTTCCTGTACCCTTGAAAGCAAGGTGCTCTGCAATACCGCTTTACTCTGATGAAGGCCGGTGCACCGGCCGCAACATCAGTAAAGTTGTTCTGTCAACCGCGTGAATCGCTTATGTTGAATATATATATATATATATATATATATATATATATATATATATATATATATATATATATATATATATGGGGCTGCATTGTGACAGACCTAGGTACTCTGACGGAGGCAGTGCCACGGCCGAAACGACATTTTTTCTTATCTGGCACCATAGTGAGTCACAACTTCTATCTTTCACAGCAGATTTTATCAACGCTCATCCGACAATTCCTTTTTCGTACTCGTATTCACCTGTAAACATAAGCATCCTTGATGTCACTGTCACTCTAAGCAATGGGAAGCTGATAGCTAATCTCTACAGGACACCCACGGATCGGTAGCAATACCTTCACTTTAGCAGTAGTCACGTAAAGCGCAATAAAACTAGTATTCCCTACAGCCAGGCAGTCCGTTTCGGAAGAATATGCTCTGATGGCACCGAATTTTACCGCAACTTTGTACAACTTCGGAGCGCACTCGAAAGACAGTGGTATCCGCGTAGGACTATAACAGACGCCATCAAACACGCAGTAGGCCTGGATCGTTCAGATCTGCTCAGTACTAACAAAAAATCCAAAGAAAGTTCGGTTTCTAGTCTAATTTTGACTCATGCGGCATCTGCTCCAAATGTCAACCATATCTTAAGGAAACGTTTGAACATTTTAGCACAGAGCGAGCGACTCAAAGGAATCTTCACGGAACAACCACGCGTGGTATACCGACGATCGCGGAACCTTCGTGATTTACTGACCTCATCTAAAAGCACGCGCTTATGTCATGAAGGTTGTCATCCATGCAGCAAACCACTCTACATAGTGTGTGCGCACATGACGACATCTAGAAGTTTCAACTAGCTCATCCGATTTTTCATTAACAATAAATGGTGACTACACATGCAACAGTACCAACGTCGTCTATCTTCTCTAGTGTTCGACATGCAAAGTTCAATACATAGGTCAAACGGAGACAAGTTTCAGAATTCGTTTTAATTATAATCGTGCGCATGCCACAAGGTTCCCCCCTCTACCATTATCAAAGCATGTCAGCACGCCTGGTCATGGTTCCGACAAAATTAGGGCCATCATTATTCAGCCACGTTTGAATGAATGAACAGATTTTATTTCTGAAAGGTTACAGAAAAGCGAAGCGAAGCTAAAGGCCATTCGGCCTGACGTGGCTTCGCTACGCGAAACTTCAAAACGTTCAGCAAACAGTGCTACATTGAAGAATAATTATCGAAATACAAGGAGCAGCGAAATAACAGAATACAAGAATAGCATAAACATTTAGAAAATAGGCTACATAGACATACAAAATCAGACATCGAGGCTCTTTCCATTAATAAAAATAAATTCAGTAGACACACACTTACAATATTGTATTACATATTCATACATTCATATAATACACTCATATATTCATACATACATGTGCACATATGTACATACGTACATACTTCTGTATAAACACGGTTTTTGTACCTAAAGGTGAGATAGTTTAATATATATAGAACCTAGCCAGGAATGTAGTGAAGACAATGTTTACTTTAATCCATTAACGAGCACATCTTTGAGGTGATATTTAAATTGCGTCAATGAGAGGTTAAAGTTTAATTGTTCACCTAAATGATTTAGAAGTTGCGGGGCGCGATATGCAATTAGTGCTCTACCATACCCAGTCCTGGTAGCAGGAACGTGAATTAGTTGCCTACGGAGCGAGTATTTGAGTGCGCCTTCCTGTGCTGTCATAGTGTGGAGTTTGTTTTTATAAATGAAAAGTAATAGCTTATATTCATACACCTGTCTTGCTTTGAGTATACGATGTTTTATAAATAGTGGACTGCTAGACATCTCCCTTGGGTTGCCATAATAATTTTCGAATAGACGGAGGACCTTTTTCTGTAAGATTTCCAGTTTGTTTAAATTTTTCTCACTTGTGGTGCCCCATACAAGCATACTATAATTCAGACGCGAATAAAAAAGAGCGTAGTATATCTTTTTTTTCAGCCAAATTGGTATAAGTGAATTTAGTTTAAATATACACCCAACAGTCTTGCTTAGTTCGGATTCGAGTTTATCAACATGGGTATTCCAGGACAAATTTTCTTGGAACCAGACTCCGAGAAATTTTTGTGATTTAACCTGCTCCAGCCTTTGGTTTTTGAAAAAGATGTTAATGTCGTCCCCGTGGGGCTTGTTGATAGGCTGGAATACGATGTACTTACTTTTAGATATATTAAGCATAAGCTGATTTTGATGAAGCCAAAACAAATCACGATAGGGAAGTCAGGGAATCCTTCTTGATCCATAAAATTAACGCCATCCGTTCAGGCATCAATGAGGACACAGGAAAGGTCACCTGTCTCGCACTATAATGACATGGCGTTTTGAGTTGTCCTTTCCTTTTTTGTAATGTCTGCGCGATATCTTAGGAGCTGTTTTCAGATGCTTTGCCCATCATACTCTGTACCACGTGTTGAGACGCAATGAAAATTTGAAACTTGTACGATCATGTACCAATCACACGTCGGTCGCGAATTCTTTTGGGATACATAATCATTTTTTATCAATTTTTATTCCAATTGCACTAGTTGCTGTACCTGCTGTATTGATATTACAAGTGAGCCCATAAAAGCGGCGGCAAACGTTAGGAAAGATAGCTTCCATTTCAATGTGTGCTTTCTGCAAGTTCTTTGAATATAGAAAATACCCGGACCCATCGAATGTTTCCTTCAAGCTATATATATACATTGTGAGCAATGTTCGTCTGCTTCAGCTTCTCACCTGTAAATATTCATCACCACCGCTTAGGCTGTGGCAGCGGGGCTATACATGCCCAATAAAAGGCGCGCTTTACAGCTGCACAGAACGTAGCAGTGACACAAAATGCAACAACTGTAATGATATTCTTTTAACATACATTATGTAAACTTTCCCTAAACAAAATTTCTTTGAACAGAACCAAACGAACTTTCTTTTAACTATGTTTAGTGATATAAAAGATAAAAACGTTAACATTTTTAACATATATTCTTTTAACTTTCCCTACAGAAACTTCCTTTAAAGGGAGCTAAACCAACTTTGTTTTAACCTGATGTATATAGAAAGTAAAAGTATATAAGATGTGAGTAAAGTTGATACAAAGTTGGAAAGCGTTTAAAAGAAAATAGACGAGCGCTTTTATAAGGGCTCTTCTACCATGGTACTGCACTCATTTTGGTGTACGCAAAACGGAACGAAGCGTTTCGTTGACTGCTTATTGAATTGCCCTTTTCAGTGCAGACATTCGACACAGAGACAAAGCTGCTGGAAGAGCTTCCCTCAATACCATCGTATTGCCTGCACGGCGTGAAGCTTAGAAGTGAGGGCAATTATGTTATGGTTCTCATGGAAAACAAGATTTTTGTGATCGGAGGATACAACGGTAAGTTCTACCAAAGAAGGTGCTCCGTGTTTTATCGTAGAAATATACTATACCAGAATTCTTCGAAAATTTCAAGCGCCAACGTAGCCCACATGCCGCTTACACCGACGCATGAGTGTTTTAACGATTATACGCCGGCGATAGGGGATATCACACAACCAATGCCCATGAGATTGTGACGTGTCATGTGATCATCCATTCTTGCTACGGTTCCTGCTTTCTGGCGTGTTGAATTACATTTACAATGGTCTCTGTCTACCTTCGCGGCTTCCTATGCAAATGCGTCGCTGTATGCAGGAGCGAAAGAAATGTGCATTGTGTGGCCGACAATTCGATTTTGTTCGCGACTCCTCCAGCGACACGTGCCTAGGGACCCGGTTCATAACGCATTTCCTGGAAAGGCAGTGCTGCGTTTACCAATGCTGACTCTGTTTACTGCCTAACAAGCAAAGCACAAGGTGTGGATGCCCTTTGATAGAAATGCTGCGTTTTTAAGCACGACACTTAGAGAACCGCGGACCGCGTAGGGCGATCCAGATGGCTGCGTCGCACCACACCAATGCTTCAGAGCAGGGTGGCCCGACTTACCAGTATTGGTAGTTTTCAATCGCAATACAGAAAAACACAACACATTGAAATCTCGAAAAGCATGGTCGATTATATTGAAATAGTCTACGGCCTTTCAAACCGCACCAACATTCGATTAGACATTTTGTATGATCGTCAGTCCATTTAAGTGCCCTGCCGGCTGTGACCCCACTGATTGTGACAATACTCTTGCCAAGTTCCACATATTGACTCACCGTTAAAAACTATTTACGTTAACTTTAAACAAGCGCGAAAACAAAAATAAGGCTTTCTCTTCTGCGAGAGCGATCCAGTGATGCAATCAACCATGGATCTACCAAGATATTAGGGGATATTAATGCTGCCTATGTTTTGGTAACACTGGGCGCGTCCTTCATGCTCTTCAGGGCCCAGTGCCTAAATGGTCTGCTAGAGCTAGTACTGCAAGAGGAGGTCGTCCATGGTACTTTCTGTCCAAGAAAACTGAGCGGTTTCCTGCAACATCCAGCGGCGAAAGGGCCGCGTATGTTCCTGTGCTCTCAAAATTGAACCAGCACTCAACAGAAATATTCAGTTTAACCTACAGCGTGATTGTGGGGAGCCAAGGAAACAATATTACGGCGCCGCAGACATTGGCCTGCAAAAGCGAGCTTTACTTTACCGGGATAGCTTTTACGTCTCGGTATCCCAGTATTGTGACGGTGGTGTCCCCTGGAGAAAGGTAACCGCTTTCAAAAGAACTTAAAATGCTCACCTCTCAGCCTCGCGCAGAGGTGTTCCGGATTTTTTGGCATAAAAATATGCAACATGTAATTACGGTAAGCTACCAATGTACAATACCCGCCCTGACGTAAATTTGAGCCTGACGTGCTTTCTTCAATTACCATGGCGAATTCGGCGCAGCCCAATTGACCCCCCGAGGGAGGGTTCCACTCTGGCACGCAGAAATCGCTTCTACTGCGCGTCTGGAACACAACCGCCACCATTGGAGCAGTCACGTCGGGGGTGTTTTGTCGTAGTGGAGCGTCGGAATCCGTAATCTGGTGTGCCGGGTAGATATTCGTCGCAATATCGGACCGTGTGGTAGCTGCTACCAAAGCACTAGACGTTCAACGTCAAAGAGCGGGAGTCGTAGGTTGGTCCGGCGTCGCTCCGATCACTCTAGGTAAGTGGGCCAGGCTATCAAGGCATTCGCCCGTGTCACCGCTCATGGCGGCAAGAAACGTTATGACTGCGATTACTTTTCGGGGCGATATACATCATAATTGAGTGAAGTGTTCAAAGTGAACATTAAACCAAGGAGCGCCCACCTCCACACCAACGGAGAGGTCGGTATCCGCGTTGCGAGCGGTTAAAAACAGCGGCACCAGACGTCCCACCGAACCGGATCGCGTCAAATGCAACATTGTACTTCCCATAAAGATGTCGCGAAAACTATTAGCATGTCTGAACGCCTATGATACTGTACAAATGCTAATCATGTTTGCAAACATGGGCACTGTTTTCACGAGCTCGCCTTCGATCGCGTATGGCGAGCACGGCGCCTACCTCGTTACGGCTTCCGCACGTTGGCGCCGGTGAGGACGGGCTTCTAAATGCGAAGCGTTTTTTAGCGAACTTCGGCGAGTTTGAGCGTATCTATCTATCTATCTATCTATCTATCTATCTATCTATCTATCTATCTATCTATCTATCTATCTATCTATCTATCTATCTATCTATCTAGCCGCCTACGATTTTGAGCTCTCCTGGCCCTTTCGCTAATCCGATGTTTACGAAAATTGGTACGCCACATCATGACTACATGACGAACATAAGTGACAGGTCGTAACATGGAAATCATGACATGCATGTCATGAGCCGCATGATTTACATGCAACGGTCTTGGTGCTCTCCTGGCCGTTTCGCTAAAGCGATGTATGCGAAAATTGGTATGGCACAACACGACTGCCTGACGAACATAAATGGCAGGTCATAACATGAAAAGCACGACATGCGTGTCATGAGCGGCATGATTTACATGTCACAGTCTTGGTGCTCTCCTGGTGTGTCTCGTTAATGGGGTGTATACAAAAATTGGTATGCCACAATATGATTGCATGGCGAATATAAATGACAGCTCATAACATGAAAATCATGACATGCTTGTCATGAGTGGCATGATTTACATGCGACGGTCTTGGTGCTCTCCTGGCCGTTTCGTTAATGGGATGTATACGAAAATTGGTATGCCACAACATCAGTGCATGGCGAACATGACTGACAGGTCACAACATGAAAATCATGATATGCACCTCATGAGCGACATGATTTACATTCCACGCGTTTCGTTAACGACATGTATACGAAAATTGGCATGCCACAAGATGACTGCATCACGAACGTAAATGACAGGTCATAACATGAAAATCATTACATGCATGTCATGAGGGACATGATTTACATGCCACGGTATTGGTGCTCTCTTGGCCGTTTCGTTAGTGGGATGTATAGGAAAATTGGTATGCAACAATATGACTGCATGACGAATATAAATGACAGGTCATAACATGAAAAGCGCAATATGCATGTCATGGGCGGCATGATTTACATGCCAGGCGTTTCGTTAATGGGATGTATACCAAAATTGCTATGGAACAACACGACAGCATGGCGAATTTAAATGACAGGTCATAACGCTAGAATCATGACATGCGTGTATGAGCGGCATGGTTTACATGCCACAGTCATGGTGCCCTTGCGGCCGTTTCGTTAACTTCATGTGTACCAAACTCGGTATAGCGAGACAACAATGCAAAGCCACTTTACGTTCCTTATGCGTGCTTCGCATTTCCTTGATTCCCACTGCACGTGGGAGCTGCCAATTTTGTATTTTTGTAGCGCGAATGCGTTCCTCTGTGGCAACATTCGTCGAAAACAAAGCAAGGCTTTTCTCTTAGGTGTGCGAACCTAAGATAAGCGTTGATAGGAGATCCATCCAAACACCCCAAAACTGAGCCCTCCGACACAGAGAAGACGCAGCCCACTACCCCTAAATGCACACTGACTCTGTCCACATTGCTGGAAGACGAAAAAGCCCCGTCGCGCTTACCCAACTCCCACCGTGCAAATTACATGACATTCTGCTCAAGGTGGCGTCATTTCCCTACCAGCCACTGTCAACGACAAAACAAGTGAGAGTCACACAGCCAGCAACACCTTCATGATTAGTCTTCAGGTCTCGAAACGAGCGTAGATGGACCTCAGAACTACGAACATAAAGACTGGCGACGCGAGCGTTGACTTTCACGTCTATGTCCCTCCGCCTCAGAGCGATTACCTTCTGCGCTTTTGACAACTTCCCAGATGACATACCGAAGTACTTGCAAGACAGTAATCCAACCCTGCAAATAGTGAGCGGTATTCCCATGGTCCACACCAACCGAGTCCCCCACCACATGTTTGGGGATCACTTGCCACACTGGATCCTTTGTCACGGTGTTTTCCTCAGTCTTCACCCGTACTATCCTCACTGGGAAGGCTGCATCAGGTGTAGGAAGACGGGCCATATTGAACGCATGAATGCGTGTTATCCAGAAGCAACCGATGCCCTCGCGGGTGGGCAGACCACGCGTCCCTCAACGAGGTACAGAACCGACATTCCAAGTGCGCTGCATCGTCTGTAATGGCGGGCACGCCAGCAACAGCTCCAATTGCAAATTCGCTTCGTCAAGAAGCCGTTGGCGTTCGGTAGAAACTCCTATCGCGCCTAGTCACCTCAACGATCGTCCATGCTCCGAACTGTGTGGTCGCCAACCCAGCACGAATGTTCCCCTCCTGTCGGCCAACTACTATAGGATGAACGGGTCAGTCGCACGAGATCCCCCACCCGCAAGAGATCACGGACAAGCTACTACTTCTGTTCTTCGAATTCTTGAGGCCCTTCGATGTCGGTCGACTTTCCGCCGGCTTTGGGTCAGGGCTCGTCAGAGTACTTGTCCGGCCCCACAAAGGTGGCATGGGGCATAGCACTCCCGTCCGCGCTCGAGTCGTCGTCGCAGGACGCTTTGCCAGACCCACAGGTGAAGGCACTCGTCAGGGAGAATGGATCTCTGAATGGCCCAATTGCCCTCGCAGAAGTCCGAAATCTCATCATTCTTATCCCATGAGAAAGCTGACATAGTACGTAACACGGTGTGAGTGGCTAGGGGCCTGCCTGCGCCGCTACAGTATCGCAAATAACGCGGTACGTACAGTCACTTGAATCCAAATTGGGCAGCACCCTTCCCTGACCGGCTCTAACAACCATCTCGCACAAGCATCAGTAGCCACCACCGCCGCCACCGCGGAAAGCATAAAGCTACAACGTCGACCACGTCACTCCGAATACGCCCTCACATTACTGCTGCAATCACGAAAGCTGTAGTAGATGCATTTCAGGCGAGAGATGCAAAGCTCGAAGCCGGCCTGGGACCTTTGCATGCGACATGCAAAGTGCGTCTGAATATCATGCATCGAGCCATAGACTCCTAGTTCGCAAATATAGTACAGGAAGCCGGCAATATGCACGCTATCTGCAATGCTTTCAAACAACATAAAGAAAACGCGTTCACCAGAATCAGTCAGCGCATCGTTCTGCTCCTCCCCTCCTCGCACATTTGCCCCTCAACACTGCAAAGGGCCATCCAGGTAACTAACGATGGCTCACGCAAATTTGAATGCCTGGAAGTGGAACTTCAGGGGCTACCGCAAAAAGCCGAGCCATCTGCAGCACGTTGTGCAGAAATTCCAGCTGGCTAAAACCGAATCAATTTACGACATCATCGCGTTGCAAGAAACACCCGCCACAGTCACTCTTTCTAGCTATGTGGTCCACCGGCAGCTCGGTCCCCTCGCACCCCCTTGCACGTCTACACTAGTAAATTCACAGTTGCCTCACAGCCACAAAACATGATATATATTGCACAGAAGTCCCGCATACAGTCATCGAATCCTACAACGACAGCGCACGGATAGGTCGCTGTTCGTTCTGGACATATATTTTTCTTCGCGAGCTAAAGTAGACAATTTCTTTTGCCGTGTTCACAAAACGCCAGGACTCGCCGGTGATGCGCTACTGCTTGTCGTCGGCGATACCGACGCAAGCCAACGTTACTGGGGCTACAGGCACGCAAACACTCAAGGCAAAAAGCTATGGGCACTCGTGCAGGATCTGCGCCTTGCCTCGCAACAGTGTATGCGCAACGCATCACTAGACCTCACACTAGGCAGGAACGTGATGCACGGGACCTGGGACAACACGGGCACCCTTGTGGGTAGCGACCACTACATCATCGCGATAGCAATCAATACATCTTAAGCAGGAAAAGGAAACCTATGGGTCGCATCAGGGAGTGGTCGACATTCCACAAGCTTCGTGAAGGCCCCCCGACACAATTACAGGCATCAACGAATGGATCGAATCCTTGCAAGAGCATGTAAAAGCCACGACGCGCGTGGTTGAGACCAGCGCCGCTATGCCTACGACTGACTCGCGCCTCCTACACATGTGGGACGCACATGCAAGCCTCTTGCGCAGGTAGGGACGGCGATTTCGTAAGAAGCTACGACATCGCATCTAGACACTTCCGCGCGAAGTCTGAACACGTACATAGCCTTGCCCTTGCGGGACAGCAATGGCGACAGCTGTGTAATGGACAGATGTAATCCGTAAAAACATGGCACCTACTTACTCAATCCCTGTACATAAATCTTCTGGACAAAAGCAACTGCAACGTCTCGTCCATTCTACACTGGCACGTATGTCGAACTGCTCGATGAACTCGCCGATCGCTAGGCGATTCTCAGCGAGTCAAGCGCACCGTAGGCGACGCCATTGCCCCTGTTTGAGATTAACGCCAACAAAGAAAAAGAATTCTCGGAGCTCCTGGCGCATGCCTCGTCTGTACGTTCTGTTGCTGCTCTAACACCGTCATGGTGTCGACGCCTCTGCGACTACTGTCATTCCTGTAAGTATGGTGCCGAAAACCCGTATTTCACTAGCGGAGACTTCACTAGAAGGGACCCACGAAGAAAATGCCATCTCTAAGACTAACGCAGCTACGTCCACCGAAGTCGAGATGCGGTATCTACCAAGACATTCAGCTATTTGGAGGAGCAACTGGGCGTAGGCTGAGCGAACTCTCCCGACCCGCCTCGAGCCTCACCAAGAATGGATCGAAAAAGAATCGGAGTGCACTGCGCGCCGGCGTGACGAAACTCATTAGCGGCCCCAACTAGCTGAGAGCATCACAACAACGACTATTGGTGAGCTGCAAGACAACTTGAATATTCTTATAATGAAAGCGACAGCCTTTTGAGAACTAGATGCATCAATCGAGCTTTTGGTAGAGGACAACCAATTTGAATCGGAGCTCGAAAGCATTGGGAGCTACCAAACAACTATATGTTTGGCGAAGCCAGAGGTTTATAGACGCATAGAAGAAATGCAAACGTCTCTTCACGGCATTCAAGCGCCTGGGCCAAGCACTGATCGCATAAACCGTGCACAGAACACAGATACACAGAACACAGAACACAAAACAGTCTGTCACCCGAGATCGCGCTACGCCATTGCCACAGCAAGTCCAGCAATGTTGACGAAATTCGTGGTTTTACCTTATGGTGTTCGTGTAGAAGGAAGTGACTAGCAAAGAAAAAATCCGCAGCAACTCGATTACAGCAGTAATTGACAAATGCGACATTCCTATGTTGCTCATTCTCCTGAGTGTCCAAGTCACTTTCGCCCCGCCATGGTGGTCTAATAGCTATGACACTCTGCTGCTGATCCGAAGGTCGCGGGATCGAATACCGGCTGCGGTGGAGGCGATGGAGGCGAAATGTTGAGGCCCGTGTGCTGTCCGATGTCAGTGCACGTTAAAGAGCCCCAGATGGTAAAAATTTCTGGAGATATCCACTACGGCATCTCTCATAATCAGAGCTGGTTTTGGGCCATTAAGCCCACGAATCAAATCAAATCAAGTCGCTTTCAACGTTCTCATCTCGAATGTTAAGCTATCCGTCTGCAGTGCCTTCCTAGTGCTCTTCAAGTTCTTAGAATGTTTCTTTATTCAGTTTCTTGAATTCAGCATCGTGATTTGCTGTTTCCAGAAGCGATTCATCGTCCTGTTTTGCCTTGAAGCTCTCTTGAAGTATTGCCGAAGTAAAAATTCGTGTGCTGCACTGAACAACCAGCCTTGGCTTGAAGTGCTAGCTTGGACATTGGGCACCAAACCCACGCTCAGGCTGTCACGTTTGTTTCGTACCCGGTGGCGTGTTTCTATTTCCCGGAGGAGTCACGCAAGCGAGAGGGAAAACGATGAGGCGCGAGGAGAGAAAGGGACCGGCCGGAGTGGCGGGCGGCCGTTCCGCTGCCTTGTTACACCCCCGCCTGCAATTCGCGTCCGTTGCTTTGCCCCGCGTCCCACACAGCAGGCACATACTACAGAATCGCGTTCGTCGCTGACGCTCCTGGCTCTGGCAGTGGTGACACGAGCAAAATAGTGAGAGCGCCGAAGGCGCACCGCGAAGCGGCAACCTATGTTAACTGGCCCCCAAGTGACACGGACAAACCCCGGCCACCCCGGCCGTGCAAACTACCACCAAAAACAGGGGTGCAAGCGAGCGGTGCAACAGCCGTCCACCGGCCTGGTTCCCTCACGTGCTGTCCTCGCGCTCCGCGTTTTCCTCCTCGCGGGTGCGACTACTCGGGGAATCCCAAATACGCTACCCGGTGTCACTGGGTGGACCCCGTTAGCTGTTGCAGAAGGCTCATTAAACATTTCTGACAGTCAGCAGTAAAAACGAGGACAAAACGTAAAGAATGGCACTAGCCACAGCGCTGTCTCACAACTAACTTTTATTAGGCAAAATACGAGTATTGAAACACTGACCGAGCCCTCGTGTTCCCATGCCAGAGACGGAAAAGTGTGCAACACAGGAGAAGCCAGGTGAGAGCCAGTGCAACATATGCTATGGAGATGGGGTAATGCCGCGTTTTCCCCCCAACGTGCAGGTTCTTACGTCTTTGAAGTATCCGAGGCGTCACCTCAAGACACTCAAAGAAGGACGAGGCCGTTTGTACACCACATTTAATATACAAATTATAAACGCAAGGCACAAGCACAAACCGAAATGTACATCCGTAAAATGACAACTGAAAGGCTGTAGGCACTATTATCTACTAATGTTAAATGGAGTCCTGATTAAAGACCCAGTTCCTAATTATATCCGATCGCAGATCGAGCAGATGGCGCGAGCGCTTTTTCTCACCAGTCAGCGTTTGTAAGCAGGCGTTGGTAGAGAGATACTGTATATGCTGCAGCAGGCAGTAACTCTAGGTGTTGGCTTGGAGCGTGGCAGCTTCTGAAGAACGCCGCAACAGTCGGCGTCCAGAAGCACGAAGGTCAAGGCCCATCCCGGCCGGACAGCCACGCCTGTGCTTGAGACCGAAACTCGAAAGCCCAGGCCTGTCCATTTTTCAGCAGCAGCTGCACTTCGACGAGACGCCGCCTTGGTCATATGGCACCCCACAGGTCATACAGGCCTTAGGTGGGCATCGTTGCGCGGGTCCGGAACCCGACAGCCCAGTACCGTGGCCGGTCTTCTCCCCTGCTCTCCCTCCAGGTCTCACAGGCCTCAGGTGTGCACCGTGGCTCGGGTACAGAACCCGACAGACCAGTGGCGTGACCGGTCTTCTCCGCTGGTCTCCTGCGATTAGTGCTTTGTTTTAGGGGCGAAGCTCCTTGAAGTTTGGGTCTGTCCGTCCGTTGCAGCGCGTTACCTACTAGGAACGCGCTACTAGGAGGGCGCGTGTGGGAGGTGCGCGATCTCTTTCACTTTTCCATCCGCTGTCTTGTGAGAGAGAGAGAGAGAGAGAGAGAGACAGAGAGAGCGGAAGGCGCGTTGACTATGGAAACCCTCTTTCTTCGTCGAACGCTCTACCAGCTCGCAGAGAAGGAGAATGCGCCCTCACCCGCGAGACAAGCTTGACGCAGGCAGCGTCTGCTAGCGAGTGAATCCGGTGTCGGGGAGTGGACGTGGCAGCCTGCAGTCGGCGAAACGGCTGTCCGGGTGCGACCGCGCCAGCTCTTTCCGAAAGTTGATGCGCGCTGAATCGTAGGAGCTGGCGTAGTCAGAAAGTGGAGTGTCGGCTGAGTGAGCGTGCTTTGCGAGCTCGTCTGCTGCCTCGTTGCCCGCTATGCCCACATGTGCGGGCAGCCACTGGAGAACGACATCGCAGCCGCTCTCCCGCAGGGACAGAAGGTTTCGAGCCACTCGTTGGGCGAGTGGCGGGCCGCATTCCTCCCTCGCGATAAGTCGGAGGGCAGGTTTCGAGTCGCAAAATATGGCTGCAGACTCGACAGCCGGCGATTCTCGGCGAGAACGCGCCTTTCTTCTCGCCCTGCGAACTGGTACGTGCTGGCCAGCCGAGCGCCGAAACCGCCTCCGTGGTTTCCCCTCCCCTGCTTTCTCGGACTGCGGGGAAGTGGAGACACTCCCTCACCTGCTCAGTGACTGCCCGGCCACGTGGACGCGCGTAAACAACTGCTCGCGCTATCGGAAACTCGGCGCGTAACACAGCTGCGCGCGCC
>JABSTT010003005.1:0-29443 GCA_013339685.2 Hyalomma asiaticum
AGAGAGCTCGCTCCTTAACCTTAGCAGGCTTGTAATCTACCAACCTAAAATTATTTTCTATTGCAGCTAGCGCTGTTCCACTGTGGAGGGAATAATTACTTGCTTGTAACCGATTACTATTCGAGATTTCCCGAGATCGCCCTGCTTACGAGTATGACCGCGCAAGAAGTAATCAAACATGTGAAATCCATTTTCGCAAGGCACGGCACGCCCGATACAATTTTCAGCGATAATGGACCTCAGTTCAAGAAACTTGATGGCTCTGCTTTCCAACTCTGTCGCTAAAAAGGCTACGCGACGTATTTATATGATTGCTTGTGCGACCATGGTTTCGGTTGTTTGTCTTCTTTTGTCTTTAACACTTCACCAATTTTCTTCCCTTGTTTCAAATGCTTCCACAATAACCTTGTTTGTTTATGCCGACCGTAGATGTTTACTGTTTTTCTGTTCATTATGTATACCGTGTGTTTATTTGACCGCTGTGAAGCTGCCCAGTGTATGAGGTGGCGAGGTTCCCCTCAAGCTGCTCAATGCAGCTTTTTTGCCTGGTCATCCTCGCAACCTTGTTGTTGTAAAATATACAATTCAATTCAATCAGTTTGCGCAAGAATGGTGCTTCGAGCACGTGACATCGAGCCCTACGTTGCCGCAAAGCAATGGTTTCGTGGAGGCGGCCCTGCGCGTCGTAAAGAAGGGCCTACAGAAAACTCACGAGAGTTATGTTGCTCTTCAGGCGTATAGAGCCATGCCACTTGCAAATGGGTTTAGCCCCGCAGAGTTATTAATGGGGAGGCGTCTGAGAACCTCTCTACCGGTGGCATGCAGTTCGCTTGAATCCGCAATGGTCGACAAGCATACTGTCATGATAGAGGCGCGCAATACAAACATTTCAGTGTTCGCCGTGCGGGGGCGAAAACGAAGTGTGCGCATGTGGTGCGTGGTTCGTGCAGTGGTACGTGCTGCGCTGCGTTGAAGCCAGCTGATTCTCGCTGGACGCCGGGTCCAGAGAATCTACGAGCACCGCCACGGCGTATTGCGACGCCAAAGACCTGCTGGGCAACGAGTTCAGGGAGCCAGGCGAGCTTAACAACCACTGAAGAAGACCTCAAGGGCCTGTGTTCCGTGCTGGGCGTCGGGTCCAGGGAGCCAGACGAGGCGGCGGTGCTCTCGGCTACTGCGGCGATAGCCAGGCTACTGGGGCGGTCATTTCCAGCCACCGGTGCCGTCGAATCCAGTAGCTGGAGATGTTTCGATGTTTCGCCTACAAGAGCGTCAGAATAAACTTCGCAACTACCAACGCTAAGCCAGCTTGTCGAACCATTATGCGAAGTGGGTGATGGATGGTTGAGTAGTGAATGCAGAAAGGGTAATTATACCGCCGGGTTCGAACGCGTGACTAACAGACTCGGAAGGAAGGCATTTAGGACTCGATCCCATTAGTGTCGACGTATCAGTTAGGAATAAGATGCGTTCAGCGGCGGTAAGGTGGATGGATTAACTTAAAGTGTGAACACATCCTAATATGCAGTAGTTCAGTTTTAACTGTGAAGGTGTTTAAGCTATTGGTAACACTGGGAAACCCGCCGAAAGCTGCGCTACGCTATCAACTGCTAGTGTAACCACGCTAAGCTATAGTAACGCCAACTTAAGGTAAAGCTAGTTAGGTAAGGTCTAATTAGGCTAAGTAATTCGGTCGAGCCTTATTAGGATTGATTTGGTGATGCCTAGCTCAGCCAACACTAATTACTAATTAGGTCATACTTAACTAATTCAAGCTATATCAAATTAACCATAGCGGTACTAAGCCAAGACTAGTTAATGCAATGCTAATTAAGCTGAGAGTATTGACACGTGCTGCGTGTGTCACAACCACGTGACAATACTGAAATTATGATAAATTAAGCTCATGCTATGAAATTATCTCTAATTATGCTAAATATCATTAAGCCAAGATTAATAAGGTTAACATAATCGCATCTAAGATAACTCTACTTAGAATAACTTGGCTGCATTTAATTAAGATGAAAATGCTTAAATCAAGCATAGTTAGGTTATCACTAAATATGTCAAACCTACTTAAGCTTCAGCTAGTTATTTCAGAGTTAATTAAGCTATGGATCAAATAAATGATGTGTATGAAGCAGTTAATAATTTATTCAGGGCTAATTCTGCTACACTAGTACAATCGTCTATAACTGAGGCTACACTAATTAAGTGACTCTCATTTAGGCTAACATAAAATAAGTCCTGCTAACATAACTAAGGCATGCCTATTTAGGTGTAAGTTAATCAGGACGTGGTTAATTAATGTAAGCATAATTAAGCCAATTCTAGTTAAGCTAGGACAAAGCGAAGCATAATTGAGCTCGCTTAATAAGCTAAACCTACTTAAGCTGAGCATTAAATGCTTAATCCATTTTAATTTACACAAATACACCTTAGTGAAGCCTAATCTACTGTACTCCTATCCAATCTACTCTAATCCTTTTTAAAATGACATAATGCACCCTAATCTCTATCGCAATTCACTCAATTATGCCAAAGTCCGCCTAATGCACTTTAATCTATCTTAATCCACCCTAAGGTTTTGGAAACAGTGTGCGCGGATAAATACAACTGCATCATCTCGCACGACGACCTTTTCCAGACCATGACTGTCGCAACGCTTTCAATGCTTTCCTTTCTTCAGTTTACAGCATAGAGGATTTTTCAAATGTATCTCAGGATCATGACTATCCCTTCTCACAGCCCATTGTGATCACAGTTGACGGCAGCGCATCTATTATAAATACCCTAAAATATCTACATCCCCCCAGCAGGCGTTGATGATATCAATACAAACATGCTCAAAAACACAGTTTCAGCCTCAGGTGATATACTACGTCACGTCTTTGAGCAATCGTTATCAACAGGCTAACTTCCAGATTACTGGAAAATCGCGAAGGTCGTTCCCATGTTTAAGAGCGGTAACAGAAATTCCCCTTAAATTTGGACCGATTTCACTGTCATCAATCTGCTGCGAAATGCTGGAGCATATCATCGCGTCCAACGTTTCTGACCAACACGGATTTAGAAAGGGCTTATCTGGCGAAACCCAGCTGTTTCAGTTACCGAAATATTTACATTTCCACCTGAAAAAAACCTGCGAAGTCACGATATTTCTTTAGATTTTCCGACTGCCTTTGATCGCGTCCAGTAGCGCACCCAGGATCTCTGCCAGGGGGGGTTCAATTTTTCACGAAGGGCCGGGATTGCGATTACACAGTTGTTGCGTGTAAAAAAAAGTAAATAAAATGCCAAATAATAGTAACATCAATGATGATGATTATTTCTATTAATTTTTCGGCGTTTTGCAGAGGCATTAGCTCCACATTCTTCGAGGACATAGGAGCAGTTACGGAGTGGGATGGGGGTTAGGTCGGCCTCAGGGGGGGGGGGTTACAACACCCGAAACCCCCCCGTCGGTGCGCCACTGATCGCGTCGCTCACTGTCGGCTCATTTCTAAATTACATTCCTTGCGCATACATTAACTTACCCTATCATGGATGAGGAACTTTCCTGCTGATCGTAGTTAATCACTTTTCCTCCCCCCTTTCTTCGGTTTCCTCTGGCGTGGCGCAGGGCAGTGTGCCGAGTCCGATGCTCGTTCTTATATACATAGATCATTAGCAAACTAAGGTCTCCTCACACGTGCGAATTTTTGATGATACTTGCTTAATTGACAAAGCAATTAATAATGTCCATGATCACGTCCTAATTCAAAACGACTTCGACCTCATTAACTACTGGTGTGACACGAGGGTAATGTTGCTGAATGCAAATAAATGCAAAGTAATGTTTCTCACTCGCGAACACTTTCCTTCACGTTTTTCATACGCTATAAAGAAGAAGCCTATTTCTAAAGTTCATTCATTGAAATATCTCGGCGTAACCTTGACGTCCAACCTTTTTTGGACAACTCATATAAAGGACATACACAGCAATGACTCCCGGTCCTTGGGATACTTCCGCCGGAACCTACAAAAGACGCCGACTGATGTACGTGTATTAGCATGTTTCACTTTTGTTCTTCCTCTACTGGTTTGCTGCTTCTGTGTGGTCTCCTCATTTCACTTACCTAACTAACCTGCCCATAACAGAGCAGCTCGATTCATCTCGTAAAATTACAGCTACAATGCAAGCATAACGGAATTGAAAAACAGATTATCGATGGCCGCTTTGATTAGCCATCCCAACATTGCGCTCTTATCATTCTTTCATATGTACATAGACCAAAACCATCACCAATAAATGTGCAAGTCTGTCCATTTATGTCACGTAGATTGCACAATCATTTTTCCTTCATGCGCGTATACGGCAAAACAAACGCGTTCAACTCATTTGCCGTTCCAAGTGCTATCCGCTTGCAGAACGACCTTCCCGGTGACATGGCACACGAACGGTATATGAAGATAAGTTGCACAATCACATTAGCTCGCATTTTCTAAAGTAACGACGATTTACCTTAATAATCCTTATGTTTAATGTCGAGTATTATTTTGAGTATTCACTGCCTATATGAATATTCATTGTGTAAGCGTTATTTCGTTTCCCTGAATGTTTTATACTGCATGAGAACGTGCAGTAATTTCTTAGCCTTAGTACTTATATAGTTATTTAGGTTGTATGCCTACTAACAATGCGTCCTTGTCATTGATAATCGATGTTGTTTCATCTGTGCATTTGTATTTGGTTATTGTATGCTCCCCTTACCTTGTAAGGCATTTAAGGTATTTTAAATAAATAAATAAATAAATAAATAAATAAATAAATAAATAAATAAATAAATAAATAATGTTCCTTAATCAGCTCTCGTCCTCTCATATTCATCCTGGTCCTTTATTCCATATTATGCAAGAAAGATTTTGGGTTCGAATCCAGTGATTCTCTCGAGTTGAAGTCCTAGTGCGTGGCGCATCGAAGTCTCATAAACCCATCTACAATCCCTGATGAATGACTGATTAAAGTTTGAGAATCTGTTATCATTTCTCACTGCCTGCTGGCGTACATATTTTGGCTCCATGGGAAACGATATTTATGGTCAATTTTGCACCGCGCCGTTCGTGTCGACGCCCAAGTAGTTCGAGGAAAATGTCCTATGGCATCTATCAGGCTTGCACATTAAGAAGTATGTTTTTTCGAGCAACTAGGTTTTGCTAGGCGCCCGCAACGCGATGAAAAGTGAGCGCACAGCGCCCGCGCGCTTTCGGTGAAAAAAAAAACAAACGCGCGCTACGACCCGGCCGCACATGGGCGCGCCGGGCGTGAGCCGGGTGGCTTTATGTATTTCTGCCATCGGGCAATAGCAGCGATGTATGCTCGTATTGTCTATGACGAAACAGAGCGTATACAAGGAGCGTGAGAAAAAGCCTCTTTTTGAGTTGAGGGCTCCTGAGGTAGTGGAAACTTTCTTCACCGCTTGTGAAGGCTACGCTTCGCGGATGACTACAGCATTTGGCTGCGGTGTTCATTACAGAGTACGCTAGCTAAAAAAATGTATTTTTTTCAGCAAGCCCGTGGGGTGGTTCAGGACTCCTTTAAAGGGTCCCTGAAACTTTTTTTGACATTGCGTCACTGCTTAGGCAACACAATTATGAAATCATTCACAGCATAAATAAAGCGAAGAACCATGCGCTAAGGCAGCTATGGGCTTATTTCTGTCGCCTTCTTCCTTACCACTGCTGTTCCTCCTCAACTCGAGTGCGCGCTAGCGACGACAGCGCCTCCCGCGTCAGCCGCTCTGCCGAGCCCTCCGTAGTTACATAGCGCCCGATATCCTCACTGAGGTCGCCCGCCTCGGCAGTGCTAGCCTCTGTAATAGAGCGCCGGCGACTCGTGTGTACGCCGCCAGATGCCGCGACGATACCGTTCGCTGAAATGAAGGAGTACGTTGTAGAAGCACGTTGTTCGCAGCTAGGTATTGAAAATTACATGCACGTCACTGGCTCGGGGCCAATCAGCGACCTCTCATTCGATCGGTCGATGACGGGGGCGTTTGAAAACGCCTTTTGGCGAGCCGCTGAGATCTTTTGCGATGCACGTGTTGAAAACCTCATTGTAAATTCCACACTTTACGCACAGCGCTGATATCTGCCCTCAAATGATCCTAATGACTCGCTCTACTGGATCACCATGTTTGCACAAAATCGTCAAAACCGTTTCAGGGTCCCTTTAAATGCGAAGCATTTCTTACCGAACTTCGGCGACATTGATCGTATCTATCTATCTATCTATCTATCTATCTATCTATCTATCTATCTATCTATCTATCTATCTATCTATCTATCTATCTATCTATCTATCTATCTATCTATCTATCTAGCCGTCTACGACTTTGTGCTCTCCTGACCGTTTCGTCAATTTCATGTATACGAAAATTGGTATGGCACAACATGACTGCATGACGAACGTAAATGACAGGTCACAATATGAACATCATGACATGCGTGTCATGAGCGACATGATTTACATGCCACGGTCTTGGTGCTCTCCTGGCCGTTTCGTTAATTGGATGTACACGAAAACTGGTACACCGAAACATGACTGCATGGCGAACATAAATGACATGGCACTACATGAGAATCGTGACATGCATGTCATGAGCGGTATGATTTACATGCCACGGTCTTGGTGCTCTCCTGGCCGTTTTGTTAGAGGGATGTACACGAAAATTCGTATGGCCAACATGACTACATGACGAACATAAACGTCGGGTCATAACATGAAAATCATGACATGCATGTGATGAGCTGCATGATTTACATGCCACGCGTTTCGTTAATGGCATGTATACCAAAATTGCTATGGCACAACGGAACTGCATGACGAACGCAAATAACAAGTCATAACATTACAATCATGACTTGCGTCTCATGAGCGGCATGGTTTACATGCTGCTGTTGTGACCGCTTCGTAAACTTAGTATGTACCAAAAATGGTATAGCGAGACAGCCACGCACATCCATTTTGCGTTCCTGATGCGTGCTTCGCATTTCCTTGATTCCCACTTCACGTGGGATGTGCCATTTTCTTCACCTCCAGTACCGACGGCGAGACTGGCTCGCGCGGAGCAAAATAAAAGCAAAAGAAAGAAAAGCGAGCACCGCAAACAGGGGCCTAAGCAAAAAGGAGCAGTCTCGAGATCCGTAAAATAGTTGCTCATCAGTTCTGTTCAACCTCCGGGAGTTATGACTGTTTGTATGTGTTGATATTGTGCGAACAAAGTGTTTAAATTATCAGGTATGAGTGTTTCTGTTCCGTGGTGATGTTTTGTACACAAGAGAATGTTCGTGTGTTGACACTGGCGAGTGAAACAAGTGTGTCTGGCTTGATAACATGTACGACGCGCATGTACGCGACGGGTTGTGGAGATCTTACACTATATTTTTTGAAGTCTTATGTGGACTTGTGTGCGCGATTTATTCTGAAACGACGCGACGCGCCCTGTGCGTACTCATATGCATGCATCCTCAATATGCCCATTATTTAATTACTTGGAAATTTACTATTGATCTTTCGTAAAAGCGCTGTCCACGACGATTACTCTATGAGGCCCTTAATAGATTTCACTGCACTAATGTTATCCAGTCACTAACGAGAATAACCATGGAGGATGACACGTTACTAGATCTAACGAAAGGGAAGGGGTCAAGGGCTCGTTCTTTATTTGTTAGAAACAACTTAATGAGCAAACAGACAATGAAGCCTAGGAAAGCACTAGATCGGTGTCACAAATCATGAGTTGCCTAGTGTTCTGTCTAGAGTACTCACGTTTTATTTACGCGACGGCCTGCATATCTTTGGTGGAAATGCGCTTTGGACGCGGACAGAGAAGAAGACGAAACACACACAGCGCAACTTTCAACTTTATTGGGAAATGAAGGCAGCATCACTTGTATATGTTGATCACACGTGGCAATTTGGCATGCGCTCTATGTTCTATGGGCACCCAAAAATTCCAGTTCCTTGTCTGATAGTGCAAGGGAAGCTACGCTTACGCAAATATCTGTACGTTCCCAAATCATTTTCGCTTCGACGATGAGCCTAGCAGATAAACGATTACGATAAACTACAGTGGACTGATTAAATATGGGGGTGCACTTGCATTTTTGACAATGATTTGCGAGATGACCATTAGCCTTGTTTTTGACGTTATTGTTGTGCTCCCTTAGACGGTCATTAGGACATCGGCCGGTTTGGCCTATGTATACTTTCCCACTGGAAAGCGGTATGTTGTATACCACGCCGGTTATACATTCCACGAATCTTAATTCTTTGTTGTGGTTTACCTTGCACTCTGGCCGTTTTCTGGAGCAGGGATCAGTTAATCTGCACAGCCTAGACAACTTTACTGGGGCAGAGAACAAGACTTTCACATTTGCCTTCTGCGCAGGCTTCTTAAGATTGTGCGATACCCGATGAATGTATGGTATAACTGCCACCTTTTCTCTTTTTGCCTCTTGGTCTTCTCTCCGCTGAGCGGAAGGCTGATTTCCTATTTTTCTAACTAGCGTCTCAGCCACCGATATCAGAACTTGGTCAGGATAGCCTGACGCCTGCAGGCGACCTACCTGTTCAAACAAACATTTCTGCACAAGATGAGGGCATGATTTTTTGAGGCCAAACCGGCCGATGCCTTAATGACCGTCTAAGGGAGCACAACAATAACGTCAAAAACAAGGCTAATGGTCATCTCGCAAATCATTGTCAAAAATGCAAGTGCACCCCCATATTTAATCAGTCCACTGTAGTTTATCGTAATCGCAGTCAATCTGCTAGGCTCATCGTCGAAGCGAAAATGATTTGGGAACGTACAGACATTTGCGTAAGCGTAGCTTCCCTTGCACTATCAGACAAGGAACTGGAATTTTTGGGTGCCCATAGAACATAGAGCGCATGCCAAATTGCCACGTGTGATCAACATATACAAGTGAGGCTGCCTTCATTTCCCAATAAAGTTGAAAGTTGCGCTGTGTGTGTTTCGTCTTCTTCTCTGTCCGCGTCCAAAGCGCATTTCCACCAAAGATAATGCAAAACCAACTAGCCCAAGTGAGTGCCTTGACACCTGCATATATTTTGTTTTTTTACTAGAATAATAAGGAAGCGAAACAAAATGCCAACTCAACAAATAGTATATCGTAGTTTTAATCAAGATAATCTCGCTACATTTTGATCTATGATGGAAAGCATCTCGTCTAGCGTTGTTTATAATGAGAAAAATCCTAGTATTGCGTACGATATTTTCCTTGCGTTAGTAAAAGATAAATATGATAGCGCATTTCCTTTACTGGTAAAACAAACCATACAAAAAGTCTCGAAAGCCACGGGTCAGGCACGTAGCCAGGATTTTTTTTCGGGGTGGGCCCAAAAGCATCATCATCATCATCATTTATTCACCCTTAAGTGCCCTGTACAGGGTATTACATAAGGGGGAGGGGTCAAAAGCATCAATAAAGGCATGGTCATTATTTTACAGTGCTTAAAAAAACTTGCCCGCCATATAGAAGGCGCTTAATTATTAGACGAGAAAGAGAGCAGAGTGGAATGCAGCAAAGAGGAGCGACAAAAAGAAAAAAAAAAGGCAATGCGAATTCAGGCGCCCACTTATGGATGTGCAGGAAATCAAAAAAAAATATTTGTCGGACGCTTTCTCTACCCAATTTCTCACACTTTGCTCAACTACAGGCGTGCGAGAAGAACGTGAGCACTGTATGGCAGCAATTCTTAAAAGAAAAAAGAGATATATCCGCGAAAGCAATTTTATTGAACCACAAAGAACCCAAACACGTATGCTTTATGACACAAAAGATGCAGAACGCTAACATTTGTTTTAGGAAGCAATAATAAAGAATGACATTGCGAGTGGTTTTACAATACAGTAAAAGTCAATGCGAAAGAAAAAAAAACTACCATGCACCTTGGCCGAGAACGGTTCACGCTGCAATTTTCATGCGTCGCGGTTTCTCTGTAAACACAGTGATAATTTCGTCGACAATGACTTGCATCCGGTGAATTGACATAAGAGGCAGGCCATTAAGCCGCTCTTCAGCTGTTCGGTTCCTCAAATACGTTTTTACTATTTTTCAGTGTCGAGAAGCTGCGTTCTGCAGCAGGTGTACTCACTGGGATTGTCGCCAATATCTTGAATGTGTGAACGTTCGTCAAGAGGGCTTTGTCGCATTCAGCTAACGCGTCTGTCGCAGAGCGGGGAAGTTCCTCCTCTTGCAATGCTTGCCATTTAGTTTTCCAGATTTCCCGTTCACCTTTTAGCCTAACGATATGCGCTGTTGTCATATCTATGAGGTAAAAATCGAAGGCCGGCTGAACAGATTCAAATTTGCCCTTGCAGGCGTGCTTTTTCAAGACAAATTGCAAACTTTGCAGTGTTTTCCGATGGTTTGCAAAGCGCCGGTTGAGGGAGGCTTTCAGGTAATCTATCTATGGAATGAACGTGGCTCACATTACCCTTCCGCAGAACTACAAGCCACCCTGGTCACCCTGTTTGTTTACCCTTTTTTCTCCTTCCGCGACGCGAGCGCCTGCCCTCCCTCCCCCCCCCCCCTCCCCCCTGACGCATTCGGCGGAAGAAGGGTCGTGGGGTTCGCAGAGGTGCCAGGGGGATTGAAAGGGTTAATGGGTCGTCGAAGCCGTCGCTTTCCATACAAGAGTCCCCTTTTCCAAGCTTTCGGTTAGCTTCCGCCGTCCGGTCGCAGAAAAAGTCTGCGTCTGCGGCAAAGCAAAGTAGGAATGGTCGATTAAATTTTTTAATCGATTAATCGTTAATCGTTCGTCGATTTAGCCTTTCATCGATTAATTGCTTTCGGTGTGATGTTTTAATCGATTAATCGATTAATCGACATTGTTTATAAGTGCTTGAAAAATGATTCCTTGTTGTTTGAGAGCCGTTGCTTGTGTTTGATATCGACACAAGTATTTATCCGAAGCACTAAAGATCACATGTGCGCATTAGCGGCTGTGTGAAAATTCGTACTTTCGCCCACTGAACACAGGGAGTCTTTGGGTGTCGTCAAGGATCCACGATTCCGTAGGTGGCCATGATCCACGGACGATTCGGCAGCAGGTCGTATTTCCTCGAAGTCTGACTACTAGAGCGAACAGAAATCGGAGGCGCTTTCGGCGTCCACACTGGTTGGAATGTCGCACCGGAAACATGCAGTGTGGCTGAGGGTGAGGAAATCCCGAGAAAGTTAAAAAAAGAGACGAGGAGGAAAGGAAATTTAAAGACGCTCGCTCTTGTAGGGACGGCAACATTTCTCTGTTTGTCCGTTATATATAGTGGAAGCCGTCGATAATACTATAACCACGAACTGACGTCGTCTCTTCCTTGAGGCCACTCATGCGAGATTGCACAGCAGCATACAGGTCTCAAAGGGCCATCAGTGCAGACACCTGCGGGAAATAGTGACACGAGTTTCCGCTCCCGGCTAGAGTAAACGGCAGCTGTTCCAGTATACTGCACAGGTTTCACCTGGTCGCCGACTTAACTCGGGGCTGCGCGCACCTTTTCAGTCGCGCGTACAGCTCGAACTGTGAGCGCTGTCTAATCTGTCAGAAATTAGAACACGTAGTATTTCGCGACTGTCCTCCATTCGTGCCACAGGAGTAGACGGCGGCCTCTAGGCTGGCTGACATGGGAGTACAAGCAATAGATGAAAGCTGTATTTCACCCGAAATAGGCGACCATGCAGAATTACCAAATGCTTAGGGTCATTTCTTCAATAGAAATGGACTGGATGCTAGACGTTCGGTATGCCAATTCGCAAAGTTGCGGATTATGAAAAGCGACTATTAAACTTAAATGCAGCTGAAGGGGCTTCTTTCCATTATGTGACTATTAGACCTGTTTCATAATCCTCGACTGCGTTTCCCTGCACAGCATATTCGCCCAACTAATGGCGGCCCCTGTCACGTTTATATTGGAGGCGAGGTCCCAGTTACACGTGCTGGGGTTTG
Source organism: Hyalomma asiaticum (assembly GCA_013339685.2). Lineage (NCBI taxonomy): Eukaryota > Metazoa > Arthropoda > Arachnida > Ixodida > Ixodidae > Hyalomma > Hyalomma asiaticum. Next base: position 12,014 of record JABSTT010003005.1, read on the forward strand.
ACTATTATGAGTGTTTATGTCAAGAGAGCTGAGTTGACATTTTCCGCGTCATAGCACGCTGTTTTGCAGAGATTAATAGCTGCCATAAGTTGGGCTAACTGCATTGCATGAAAGCTAGCATTACAGTTATCAAGGGGTACATAGGCGTAAAGGCGGACACTTGGGCTAGTTGGTATCAAGCGTAATGAAATATGATTACTAGCGTCCATGTCCCCTTTGCGCAAGCAGTCATGTCTTGTTATGTATATACAGAACACTCATTCTTATCCCCATTGTCATGCTTTATCACTGTTTTTTCCCTGTTGCCTTGCCCCCAAAGTAGAGTAGAAGGCCGGGGCGTACTAGATCTGGCCACCCTTTCTACCTTCTAATACATTACCTCTCTTTCTTTCATTGGGGACAAATAATGTTTAATTCACTGAGGAGTAAAATAAAACGGCAATAAGAACTCAACCAGTCAAGAAATAAGCAACGCATATTACAATATGGCACTTACACAAGAAGGAAGTAAAATCTGGGGGTTAAATCGGTGTAGGCGATGGAGATCGGGTCGAGTTCATTTCTATCTCTACGGGGTATGGCCGCCTGCGGCTCCGGGCTCCTTCTACTTGCGTAGAAATATGCGCTCGACATCTGCGTCTCAGCGTCGCGCGCCTCGCAATCATGCGCTCCGGCGAAGGGGCGGTGCTGGCGTTGGGTCGAAGCGGGGGGGGGGGGTGCCGTAATCTATTAATCGAGCAGTTTTAATCGATTAATTCGATTAATTGAAAGGGGGAAATCGATGACGATTAATCGATTAACGGTGCACATTTAATCGATTAATCGATTAATCGTTCATCGATTTTACCATCCCTAAAGCAAAGCCGTACGCGTGCATGTTCCCACGCCGCGCAGCTATCAGTTAAACAATGCACCTGAATGCTCCCTAAGTTGCCGCCACTACGCTAATGTGGCTAATTGGGCGTGTTGGTACATCATTAACTACAACCTGCAGCACAAAAAAGGACAAGGACGACGACAAGAACCACACGGGACAAGCGCTGAACTTCCAACAAGTGTTTATTAGCACGGGGATCACGTATATATAGGTGCAAATCAGTTCATGTAACATTGTGGCACATGCGTAAAAACGCCATCTCTTTATCAGAAAGAGCTATCGACGGCGTGTTGACACAGCTTTCCCCTAACCACAACGCGACTGTAAAAATGACGCCCGCAATATACCGCCTGCTGGCTTTGCAGCTACAAAGACACCGCTCCTCTCGTTAAGAAAGACGTTTCCGCAGGGAATCCACCGGTGGAGTCAACGCTATCCTTTTTTGTATGTCCTGTCATTCTTTGCACTGTTCTCTGAAGCATTCCAACTACCGAGCGCCCTGACTGTAGATGAGAATCCTCGTTTCGCGCAATACAGCCATGGTCGCTTTTGCCCAGAAAACCCGACACAACCAAACAACCACCTTCCTAAACATAACTGATGCGACGAAGAAAACTCGCACGAAGTACGGGCAGATAACGTCATTTTCTCTCGTTTCGAAGCCGTATGACAACATTTTGTTCGTTCTGGTAATTTCGTTACCAGCAAGCTTGTCTTACATATATTAAAATGTCCTGCGTTGCGAAGTTTACTGTCTTTTTCCTCAATCACAAAGCAGTAACTGTTTCCCATAATTAGTTTCAGTTGGTATGACCGTTGTATCAGGAAGATTGATACTGTGGTCGCTATCTTGGAAATCTTCGGCTATCGGGTTGCGATCTGTTGCAAAATTGCAGAGGCCATTCCTGTGCTGTCGAAATGCTTCTTTGAGGTTTTTCGTTTCGCCGATGCAGCTCGCATCACATATTTGCATACAGTGTCTTGGGCTCTCTTCTTCAGTGAACTGCCTTTGGCATTAGTGGGTGTAACGTTGCGCAAAATTGACAAGGACACAAGATAGACGTTGTAACACACAGGGCGCAAACTTTCAACAATTTATTTCGGAGCAGTGTACCTCTTTTTATACTTGAACATAAATGCGCATGTCCCAGGAAACAACATCAAACACGTGCACACCCACTCAAAAAAGCAATTTCTTTTGTTGACAATGCTATGGAAGCTTCACTGACGCACCTATCTTTCAATTGTGAGATATTATGGGCTTCTATAATCAATCGCGTCGTTTCATTTCTACTTCTTGCGATTATGATGCACGCATCGAACACAGCTGTACATCCACAAACTATGCAATGGATAGCTAACCAACCACCTGAATGATTTTTAACATTATTCGCATGTTCGCGCAGCCTGTCGTTAATACAACGACCTGATTGCCCGACATAATAGCGGTCGCAAGTTAAAGGAATACGATACACAATACCTTCATTGCATGCAACATACTTGGTGCGATGCTGCTTATTGCAACACTTTTTTTTCTCTGCCTTTCTTATTAGTTAATTGGCATAGCTTAGCAAGTTTATCGGGGGCGAAAAATAACACTTTAACACCGACCCGGTCGCCTACCTTCTTCAAGTTGTGCGATATTTTGTGAATGTAAGGCAATACCGTGGTTTTTCCTTTTTCTTTTTCTTTCTGGGCTTGTTTTGTCGCATTACCAGTAACCTTTATACTCCTAAGCATCTTTTCGGCAACAGAAACCAACAGCTGTCTCGGGTAACCAACCTCATTTAGACGCGTGCACTGTTGGCTGAAGCTTTCCTCAATCTGGTGGGAAGGAAGGAAGGAAATAGTAGAGAAGGAAAGGCAGGGAGGTTAACCAGTGTATAACAACCGGTATGCTACCCTGCACGAGGGGAAGGGGACAGGGGAGATTGAAAGGTGAAAGGAAAGAGGAAGAGAGAGAGAAAGTGGGCGAACATATAACACATTCTCACAGTCAGTGGCAGCTGCATGGCACACGACATCACACATCGCTGTTACAGTCGCTTGTGCAAGTCTGTCATCTTTAAGAACTGCAGCAGCGCCTTTGTCACCTTCAATTGTGATGTCTTGTGCGGTCGACATTCCAAAATGGCGGGACATTCCAATCTGGTGGGAGCAAGATTTGTCTAAGGCGTTCTTGAAGCAGAGATTTATAATTGCCCGGTTGACTAATTTGGAATGCCCAGAGTTATAAGGGACAATGAGTTTGTTAGCTCGGGGTTCATACCTCCAACACAAACGGTTGTCATTAAAGAAGAATCTAATGTCTTAAAACCTGAGGCTTGAGTCTGTGGGCATCTCGTGGGTGATCTGTAATGGTTTCAGACATTTTTCCGCGATTGACAAAACCTTTGATGCCTCTTGATTAAAATCGCCTGAACTACATTCTAAAAGAAACAAATAATCATCAACGTATCTGAAGCCCTTGCACACCATTGTATATAGCAAATCGCCAGCCAGTGTCTTGTCCAGATAGGGATAAAAATAGATCGCTAAGAATTGGGGCTATGCAGGATCCAATACATATACCCTTCTTCTGAAGAAAATAGCCGCCCTCCCACTTGATATATGTAGATTTGAGATAAAATTGAAGAAGCTCTAAAAAATGTTTGCTCGCAAGTCCGGTCTCGTTTTGGAAGGATATGGCTCCGTATTCATCAACGGCTCTTTCTACGCAGAGAAGAATGTCATCATGAGGTAGTGAGTAATTCAGGTCTGTTATGTCAATGGAGAAGCGCTCTAAAACTGTGTTGGAGGTATGAACCCCGAGCTAACAAACTCATTCTTCCTTATAACTCTGCGCATTCCAAATTAGTCAAGCGGGCAATTATCAATCGCTGCTTCAAGAACGCCTTAGACAAATCTTGCTCCCAACAGATTGAGGAAAGCTTCAGCCAACAGTGCACGCGTCTAAATGAGGTTGGTTACCCGAGACAGCTGTTGGTTTCTGTTGCCGAAAAGATGCTTAGGAGTATAAAGGTTACTGGTAATGCGACACAACAAGCCCAGAAAGAAAAAGAAAAAGGAAAAACCACGGTATTGCCTTACATTCACAAAATATCGCACAACTTGAAGAAGGTAGGCGACCGGGTCGGTGTTAAAGTGTTATTTCCCGTCCCCGATAAACTTGCTAAGCTATGCCAATTAACTAATAAGAAAGGCAGAGAAAAAAAGTGTTGCGATAAGCAGCATCGCACCAAGTATGTTGCATGCAATGAAGGTATTGTGTATCGTATTCCTTTAACTTGCGACCGCTATTATGTCGGGCAATCAGGTCGTTGTATTAACGACATGGCTGCGCGAACATGCGAATAATGTTAAAAATCATTCAGGTGGTTGGTTAGCTATCCATTGCAGAGTTTGTGGATGTACAGCTGTGTTCGATGCGTGCATCATAATCGCAAGAAGTAGAAATGAAACGACGCGATGATTATAGAAGCCCATAATATCACACAATTGAAAGACAGGTGCGTCAGTGAAGCTTCCATAGCATTGTCAATAAAAGAAATTGCTTTTTTGAGTGGGTGTGCACGTGTTTGATGTTGTTTCCTGGGACATGCGCATTTATGTTCAAGTATAAAAAGAGGTACACTGCTCCGAAATAAATTGTTGAAAGTTTGCGCCCTGTGTGTTACAACGTCTGTCTTGTGTCCTTGTCAATTTTGCGCAACGTTACACCCACTAATGGCAAACCAACAGGCCCAAATAGCAACCTTGGTGCCTTTGGAAATATGTAGACAACATGTGTTCGTAGGCTTTTGAGTCACTCGGATGCCTTCTTTCTGACAATAGGGGCGATGGTTTGGCTAAAGCCTAGGACATATGGGAGAGTGTGGTGTTCCTGTTGTCGTGTTGATTCAGGAGCCGGACGCTGTATTCTCGGCAAGCGTAGCCGTGCTTTTGGAATGGAAGTGCTTTCGGAATAAAGGCTCTTGAGCAGCTCTTCTTAGTGAGTTCGTTGACTATCGTTTGTTTTTCATTTGATTCAATGTGCACGGCGCTACTTGTACTTGGGCCTCTATACCCCTGCATTAATTAATGGATGACTTGATGAACTTCGGGGGGGGGGGGCATCCGCCCCCCCTTGCCTACGTGTCTGCCACGGGTAACAAGGGAGCTGTATAAACGAATCCAAGCACGGCATATACTATTTGACAAATTCATTCGATCAAAACACCTAGTTTTATTTAAGGAATACAAAGGAATCAGAAATAAGCTAGGCTCTGATATCAAAAAAGCGCGGAATGAATATTACAAGAATAAATTTGCTGCAATTTCAAACTGTCCAAAGAAAATCTGGAATTGTCTTAATGATCTTATGGTAAAGGCTACTTGTCATGTCGCTAGTGCATTAACTCTCAATAATGTCGAATACAATGGCGCTGCTTTGGCATAAAAATTTAACGAGCACTTCCTATCTTCTAGATAATCGTCGCACAAACACGACACAAAGCATGCAATTATCCGATACATTGTTTCTCCAGTTGTAAGTTCTATATTCCTAAAGCCATGCAGTGAGCATGAAGTGTTCACATTCCTTAGTAATTTAGATAAATCTACTGCTGCAGGAGCAGATGAAATTAAGGCCGAACCAATTATCGCTATTGCCGATCTAATCAGTGCACCACTACAACATATATGTAATGATGCTTTAGACCAGGGTGCTTTTCCAGACAGTATGAAAATTGCAAGAGTGGTTACTTTGCACAAAAGTGGCCCCCATGACAACAATAATTACATACCTATATCTGTCCTTCCTTTGTTTTCTAAACTACTGGAATATTTGATAAAAGCTAGACTATGTAAATTTTTCGACCGTAGACAGATCCGTGTGAAAGAACAGTTCGGGTTTCGCGAGGGGAAGTCACCGGAAATGGCATAGCTTAGCGTAAAGGAAAAAATACTTTTTAACATGGATGAAAAGCGATTCACTGTGGGACTTTTCTTAGATTTCAGAAAAGCATTCGATTCCATTAAATAATGAAATTTTATTTTATAAGCTCCCGTTGTTGGTTTTCGAGGCGTTGCCTTAAAATTAATTCGCAGTTATTTCTTCCATCAATTGCAGTACACATGCATTTAAGCATGTGTATCAATCACAGCTGAAACAATTATTATATGGTGTACCACCAGGGTCTATTCTAGGACCAATATTCTTTATTATTTATATTGTAGTGAAGAGCCGGATCGCCAGTGCTGCACTAGTGGGGCGTGACCTGAACGTGGTTTGCTCCTCTAGTTAGTTAAGCCTAGACGCCATTGTGTCTGCCAGTCGGTGCCGACCTCGTCATCCACAACTGCGGTTGGGTTGAACTTCCTTATCACAATTGGTGGAGGATTGCTGGGTTTCCTATAATCCTGGAACTGCGCAGCCGGACTCTCCGTCCCACCATGGCTACCGGAAATGATTCGAGCTCTACACCAGGTTCTCCCCAGACCAGCGTCTGCCATGGAGCGACTCGTCAGCGGGACCCTCCGATATTCAGTGGCACTGACGACCACGACGTTGATGACTGGCTCTGCACCTACGAACGCGTGAGTGTCCACAATAAATGGGACGACGTCGCGAAACTAGCCACCGTATCTTTTTACCTCACCGGAATTGCCCACTTGTGGTTTCGAAACCACGAAACAGACGTCCCCAGCTGGACACCCTTCAAAACAAGGTTCAGCGAAGTATTCGGGCTTCCGGCAGTTCGAAAGCTTCGCGCAGAACAACGCCTTCAATCCCGATCTCAGTAGCCCTGTGAGAATTTTACTAGCTACCTGGAAGATGTGATCGATTTGTGTAAGCGTGTCGATCCAGCAATAACCGAGGGAGATAAAATCAAGCACATACTCAAGGGTATTGATGAGGATGCTTTTCAAATGCTGATTTCAAAGAGCCCCTCAACTGTCACCCAGGTCATAAATCTAAGTCAAACCTACGACGAGCTTCGCAGACAACGCCTTATGACCCGCCGCCCTGTACCACATGAGGAGTCGCTGTCAGCCTTGGTACCGAGTTCTGAAGACCCCGCCCTTCTCTCGCAGATCAAAACTTTCGTGCGGGAAGAAGTTGCGCGCCAGCTCTCGCTCATCTCCACCCCGCCGCAGTCAACTTCGTGCCTCAGCCCGACCATTCGGCATGTTATACAGGAGGAAGTGTCCGAGGTTCTCCCGCAAGAGCGGTCTGTTCAAGTCGCTGCTCCGTTGACGTACTCCGACGCATTATCTCAACCACGACCCCAGATGAACCGCGCTCCAGTTCCCGTGGCTACCCCTGTCTTTGCCCCAGTGCCACCACGATCCCCAGTCTATCGAGTCGTGAACCCGTGGCGCACGGCAGACAATAAGCCCATATGCTATTCGTGTGGAATACCCGGACACGTCGCCGCTTCTGCCGCCGTCGTCCACTACGTCCACAGTACGACGCACGCACACCAGTTTACGATCACCCGCTGTCTTACGCTCCCGACCGTGACAGAACCACCACAGCCAAGCTTTCGACCACCACCTGGTCGCCGATCTCCTTCACCCCGTCGTCGCTCGCTCTCCCCCATGCGTCGGCGTCCATCCTCTACCGGACCGGAAAACTAAGTTACGCAGTTCCCGTGGCAAGAACTGCGTCACCGTCGAAACGCCCAAGCCCTCTACGCTCGCCTCCAAACGTTATAGATGTCGTCGTCGAAGGTGTTTCTGTGTTTGCGCTCATTGACACTGGTGCTGCTATTTCCGTAATCGCCGAAAAACTATGCCGTTCACTTCGAAAGGTGACAACGCCCTTCTTTGGTCCAGTACTTCGCACAGCCACAGCAGAGCACGTCCAGCCGGTGGCTGCGTGTACCGGGAGAGTTGTAATTCAGGGGAAGCTCTACACGGTCAAGTTCGTCGTATTGCCGCACTGCTCGCATGACATTATTTTAGGATGGGATTTCCTATCTCGTCACCAGGCCGTCATTGATTGTTTCCGAGCAGAAGTCGCGTTCTGTTCTCTTGGTAGTGCCATCTGTGACGACGTTCCGTCCTCTCGCGCCAAGTTGGTTATCGCAGACGACATCCAAGTCCCTCCGCACACGTATGTCATGGCACCTGTATGCTGTCCCGCTGCCTCCGATGCCAATGTACTCTTCACCCCTTCCACTGCTTTCACCGATCGCCACCTTGTACCGCTTCCAAGCGTTCTGCTTGCCCTTGAAGATTGTGAGGCTAACCTTCTTTTCTGCAACCGATTCCCGTTCCCGATTACATTGCTTCGCGGTGAGTCGGTTGGCACTGTGGAGCCTTACGAACCTATTGCTACGTTAGACGTCCCAGATGGATCGGCGGAGATGAACATCCTCTCCTATTGTTCTTCAAGTACGCCATTGCCTCAAGAGATTTTCAGCAATGCCGTTGACGATGGCTTAACCCCCACGCAACGCGACGAACTCCTCGGCCTACTCACCAAATTTCGTCATGCTTTCGATACCCAGAGCAGTACTCTTGGCCGAACTTCGACTGTGTGTCACCGCATTGACACAGGTGCCCACCCACCGTTGCCGCAGCGGCCATACCGTGTATCATAGACGGAACGCCGCGTCATTGATGAACAAGTGGGTCACATGCTAAGGCGTGGTGTAGTACAATCATCCGAGAGTCCATGGGCATCGCCAGTTGTTCTAGTCAAAAAGAAAGACAGATCGATTCGCTTTTGCGTGGATTACCGCCGCTTAAACAAAATAACCAGAAAAGACGTCTACCCATTGCCGCGCATCAACGATGCCCTTGACTGTTTGCAAGGTGCCGAGTTCTCCTCACTTGATTTACGATCAGGTTATTGGCAGGTGCCTATGGCCTCAGATGACAAACCTAAAACTGCCTTTATTACACCAGATGACCTATACGAATTCAATGTGATGCCTTTTGGCCTTTGCAACGCGCCCGCCACGTTCGAGCGCATAATGGACGCCATTCTGCGAGGCCTCAAATGGAACACGTGCTTATGCTACTTGGATGACGTAGTTGTATTTGCACATGATTTTCCGACTCATCTTCATCGCCTGGAGCAGGTGTTACGCTGCCTCACCACCGCTGGCCTACAACTCAACTTAAAGAAATGTCACTTTGGGGCACGAAAGCTGACTATTCTCGGGCACGTCGTGTCGAAGGACGGCATTCTCCCCGATGTTGCAAAGCTGCGGGCTGTCCAAGAATTCCCAAGGCCAAACAATCTAAAAGAGTTTTGTAGTTTTATTGGCCTTTGCTCGTACTTTCGCCGCTTCGTTCGCAATTTCGCTTCGATTAGGCACCACTCACAGACCTCCTTCGCCGAGACGCCAAGGTATCTTGCACGGCAGGTGGTTGCAACGATATAACTGACGATCTTGTCGACACTGGACAGCAGGCTCGGAAGAGACACACACGAAGTCAGGCCAAATGTACTAGAAATATGTTTTAACAACACAGCTTGGTGGCCTAGTTGGTACTTACTTAACGTCATGATGAAGCCGCCACTACAACAACATAAACACAATGGTAGGAAACAGAGGAACACGACACGCGGCACTCCCAACTGAATAGGTCTAGGTGTATCCCAGAAATAAATAGTCAACTTACAAGCGCAGTCTCTTCAAAAGCCTACATTATCCAGCAGTCAAACAATCTCTTCTCCGAATTTTACAAAGATATCGACGTATCGCTGATACAACTTGTCTCTTTCTTTTTTATGTAATATGCTTCCATGAGCTCTCGCGCGGTTTGATTTTTGCTCCTGCCTAAAATTCTAATCTCTTTAAAACGTGGTCGACATGTGCAGCTCTTGCTGTGCATTCGACAATGCTGTGAAACTCGCGGTGACAGGAAACCTGGGGGACAGTCAATGAATGGGGTGGTGTTAGGCGATGTGTGCATTCCCAAGGACATGTCTACGCTTCTTGCCAAGGGACTGTGATAATATACCGGTTTGAAAGCGAAACTAAAACTGAGCGACGCCGGAGAAGTAGAAGAACCGGCGCGAAGTCGTGGGAGAAGACCGCGTGTCGGCGTTCGAAGCAGCGCAGCGTTCGAGCTAGGCGGTTCTCGGCTGGACGTCCGGTCCGGGGAACCTAGCGACGTCCTCTCGGCGCTGTTCTGTTCCTGCGTTCCGGCTGGGTGTCTGGCCCAGGGACCAGGCGAAGGGTCCGGTGTCCTGGCTGCCGTTCCTGAGAGCTGGCCGATCCACGAACGCGACCTGCACTTCGGCTGGGTGACTGGGCCAGGGACCAGGCGAGGCACCGCTGTTCCAGCTGCCGTCCCAGGCAGCTGATCCCGTTCGACTGCCGTGTCGAGTGGCTTAACTCGTGTCCGGGCTTGTGTGCATAGTAGCCGCTGTGCTACCGAGCTGCCGCGGTGGCTCATACCCCTGCTACGGCACGAAGCCGTGCTGTGACGTGGGCTGGCGCACGCTGACGTCAATGAGCCGGGCATCGCGTCGACTGACCGAAGTCCGCGCCGAGGCGTCGACAGTCTGCCCCGCACGCTTCACACGGCGAGAGACTTGATTTATCAAGACTGTTGTTTGTTAAAGTATTTCATATCGCTAGCTAAATGTAGCTAAATCTTTGAGTTGTATATGTGCTGAGATTTTTACATGTAAATAGAATTAGTGTTTTGTTTGTGTGTACACTCGTGGCCCGATTGCGTTCCTTTGCTGAGCGGTCCTGGGCCCACACGATAATAACCCCCTCTTTTCCATCACAGGGACCAAAGTATTGCGTTGATGCCAGTGTCCCAGTGCATGAACTCGCGGCCCTTAACCGATATGTGGCAGGGAAGGCGTCGCAGGAAGATAAGGAGAGATGTTTGCTGGATGGTGTTGACAGTCTAGAAAAATTTGTTACAGGGTTTACGCTAAGCCATAAAGTTGGGGTTATGCGGAAGACAGTTAAATATTTCAGAGAAAACGACATAGTCATTTTGGAATCTGACAAAGGTTTTGTAATACTTTCTAGAAGAATGTTTAATATGACGGCGGCTGAGGACATAAATAGGAATTTTGTTGAGATAAAGAAATCTGATTCAAAGGTAAACAGCAGGGTTGTGAGGCTTTGTAAGGACCTGAAGTTGGACAATTTGGCAAGAAATATTGGGAAAATGAGAGCGACTGCGCTTAGTGTATTTTTCAGTGCCAAGACACACAAAATCGATGTGCCGTTTAGAAGTATTGTGAGTGAAGGAGACACATGGCAACTTTTGCTTAGCAAGCATATACAGAAGTACGTTAAAGTAAAAGACCCATTTTCCGTAAGCAATTCTAAGGACATTGTGCAGTTTCTTACAGATAATGATCACTCGCTGAGTAATGCCCTTTCCGTAGATGTGGAAGACCTTTTTTATTCTATTCCACACGATGAACCTCTTGTGGCGGTAAAATCATGTATAGAAGAAAGCGGCATCATACCGTTTCAAAATGCCGCTGGTGTTACAGTAGACAACCTTTTAACTTTGCTAGAAGCCTATCTGCGTAGTATTTTTATATGTTTTGGCAAACGGCTCTTTTCACAGAAACGGGGCATTCGCATTGGGTCGTGTATTGCGCCGCAGCTGTGCAACATATTTTTATCCAGAGTAGATTGTTCACTCGATGAAGCTTTTAGACTGGAGATCTGCCACTAGGGGGCCGAGCAAGGCTGACGTGCTTCGCATGGGCTCCAGATTCGACGAAGTTTTCTGGAACCAGAACAACTTTTCTGCTAGTGATGTGGTTTGTATTGCGCAATAACACCCCTCTGACGCTGCTGGTGAGTGCCTCAAACCTCTTATTTTCTGCAGAACTTTGCGAACCTCGACATTGTGTGCGCGGTGGAACGCCACCTGGCTAGCCCTAGCGCCACGCACTCCAGCCCAGGGCTCGCGCACGACCTAGCGGCTACGAAATGGAATATCAGGTGAGCGGCGTGGATCTGCCTGCCGCAGAATTCAATCCGGAGGAGTGAAGTTCTCAATGCCCGAAAAGCCTCGCATCAGCAGCCTAATGAAAGCGAAGGAACGCAGTCAAGCAACGCGGCGTCAGCTGACGAAACGCAAGTGAGAAAACCGGTGACGGCTCCGGGCTTTCACTCACAGCTCGATGATACAGCTGGAGCGCGTCTTCGCATGCGAACAGTACCACGGTTGCCGCTTGGTGACTTCAAGGTAGTCTTTCGACGAACTGCTGGAGTCAATTTGGCGAATTTCAACGATGGCGAACTGCGGGCGGCTGTTGTCGCCAACAGCGGGCTGCAGCCTTCTGTTGCCGCGGAGGACATTATGTGCACGAACCTACCCAAGAATGTCCTCACGGTGTCTACTTCATGCGCTGAACGAGTTTCCAACTACGCCAAAATCCGAGAACTAACGCTACGCGGTGACAAACGCGCGTTTCATGCTTACATAGCTCCGCCCGACAGGGCGCGACCAGGAATCATCTACCGGGCGTGGAGCGGGGAGTCGCCGCAGGACTTGCTACGAGAATTACGTCGGGCCACCCCCTCCGGCATATTGTCCAGGAGAGGGGCATGGGGCGCACATCGCGCTCCATTGTCATCCACTTTATGGCCGAAGAGCTCCCGCCATCAGTGAAAATGTTTGGCGTCCTTTATGCCGTCTTCAAGTTCCGCCCGAAAGTGGAGGCCTGTCTAAATTGCAGACAAGTCGGCCACAGACGAGATGTATGTCCACTGCCAAATCGCCTCACTTGCCCAGGCTGTGGTCGAAAACACCCGGCAGACCACCCCTGCACTCCGCAATGTGTCATGTGTGGGGACTCTCACGCTACAGGCGACAGATCATGCAAGAAACGCGTCAAGCGTGGCAACAGTCGTTCGTCTCGTCCACGACAGGGACTGCAGCAGCACCAGCAGCAGCAGCATCAGGAGTTCCAGTTCCAGGAGGAATCCTTCCCCTCAATCCAAGACGGCAACCGTGCAGGCCGGAGCAAAAGTCCTGGACGAAGTGAACCTTGAAGCCGGGACCCCGGGACCAAACATGGAAAGGTGAGCTGGGGAGAGCAAGCCTCCCGCTCCAGTGGTGTATGCTCTGAATCGAGTGAAAAATCTAAAACTCAGGAGATGATAGAACGTCTAACCAGACAGAACCAAGAGTTAAAGCAACAGTTGGCTCTGGTGCTAGACCGTTTAAACGCGCTCACATCTCCACCCGCTTCAACATCTCCGTCCCAATCTATTTCTCCCTCCAGTACGCAGTCTGCTTCATTCTCTCAGTTCCAATGTACTTCCCCCTCCAGCGCGCAGTCTGGTATGGAAACCGAATCAAGTGCTGATCCCACAGATTCATCCCCCAACCTGCAAAAAAGAAAAGAACGCAGCAGCCCGATTCATGCGACGAGGACCCCACATGCACGATTCGAAAAATCCGGAGAGAACATAGGGAACTTAAGCAAAAAGTTGACCTAGGTTTCAGCCAAATTGCAGAACCCTTCACTAGGGTTGAGAATATACTTGACACGCTAGTTGCTCGACTCCCATCCTTAGAACCTGTGCCACAGTCCCACCCTGCTCAGGAGCCTTCGCAACCATAACCCCTCCCCGCATCCTTCCCTCATTATCCCCTTCACTCTGCATATGGCAATGGAATTGCCGTGGATTAACAAAAAAGAAAGGCAACCCCTCGCTTTACATAAAGCAGTCCTCAGTCACCCCTGATGTCATCTGTGTACAGGAGTCTCTAAAGCCATGCAAGCTTCTCGGTTATCAAGCTGCGTACTCCCATCCTAGTTCCCCGTGGGCCACCACTTATATCCAAAGAAATATCTCATTTATATTTCACGATCTCTCCGACCTATACTCAGATTGCATTCTTCTTGAGCTTCTTCTGCGTCGAACAGGGCAAGCGACATACTTGGTGCTGAATATCTACTCTCATCCTAGAAACGGCCTCCGTTCGGCATTCGACGCTATTGATAGGGCCATGCAAATAGCATGTTCCGCGCCTATAGTGATAACGGGTGATTTTAATGCACCGCATGTCGACTGGGGATATGCGAAAAACACTCGCAAGGGCACCAGCCTCTCTCGCTACATCCAGCAAAATGGATGCACCCTAGTGAATGATTGCACCCTAGCCACACGCATTGGCAACAGTGTGAGCAGGAATACCACCCGAGATCTTACTTTCACTAGAAATGTCCGACAAGCTAACTGGATGCACACGGGGGTTGACCTCGGCAGCGATCATTACATCCTAACAATTACGTTGCCTTGTGCCAGTTTACGGCCACAGTTCCAGCTCAAGCATATCGTTGACTGGCACAAGTTCCGAAAAATTCGAGACGAAAATACGGCAACGGAAATTCGGGATTACAAAGAATGGGCTTCTAAGCTCCAACGGGACATAGCTCTTAGTGAAAAAATGGCCCCTGCTGAACACATACGCTATCCAGTAGATAGCAGGCTATTGCACCTGTAGGAAGCCTACCAGAGTTTGGAAAAGCGATGGCTCAGTCAAAAGTATAATCGCAAATTAAAACGTAAAATCGCACAAACGCTCCAGCTCATCGCCGAACACGCAACTGACCTCTCGTCGCAGCAACAATGGGATCAGTTATGCAACCGACTTGACGGTTGTCTGCACATAAAGAACACATGGTCCATCCTTCGCCATATATTAGACCCGAGATCCTCCCGTACGGAAAATAATAAGCGAGTCACAAAACTCCTCTTCGAGGCAGAGAGACAGGGACAAGATGTTGAAACTGTTCTTAAAGCAACATACTTCCCCGACCTCAAGGAGCAACCCTTGCCGACATATAATGGAGTGCCTAATTCAGACCTAGACGCTCCGATCACACAAGCCGAGGTATGGGCCGCCCTATGCTAACTTCGCACTACATCCGCCCCAGGCTTAGATGGTGTTTCTAACAAAGCACTCCGAAATTTAGACACCAAATCACTCGCCGCTCTCACTGGTTACATGAATGAACATTGGGAGCAGGGCACACTGCCCCCAGGAATGGAAGTCAACTAGGGTTACTTTCATCCCCAAAAGTAACAAGCCTTTAGACCTTAAGAATATGCGGCCTATATCTTCAACCTCATGTACCGGAAAATTGATGGAGCATGTGATCCTTAATCTCCTTAACTGCTACATGGATAGAAAGCGCCTTTTCCCTCCCACCATGCTTGGCTTCCGTTCTGGACTCTCAACTCAAGATGTAATGTTACAGCTGAAAGAGGATGTGCTCAATCCCGCTTCCCCACACATAACCAGAGCTATCCTCGCATTAGACCTCACCAAGGCTTTTGATAATGTGAATCACTCCTCCATTTTACAATGTAGCGCGGGAACTTGAAAGAATTCCTTCCGTGAACCACTCTCTGTATGCCGATGACATCACTATCTGGGTCAATACTGGCAATTATGGCGAAATTGAATCAAAACTGCAGGTAGCCGCGGGCGCTGTTGTTAACCACGCCAAAGGCATTGGTCTTACATGCTCGGCGGCTAAATTGGCACTCCTTGTCATTGACCGAACGAGACAGGATAGCTCTAGCATTAAAATCACATTAGATGATATTCCCGTCCGCGTGGTGAATAAAATTTTAGGTCTTAATATTTCTAACGATGGCTCCAACGCTGAGACGATAGAATTAATCCGCACTACGATTCACAATACAGCCAATTCGGCGCATCTCCAATCGTCATCGCGGTATGAGGGAAGCCGGTACTCGTCGTCTAATTCAGGCCTTTTGCTTATCTCGAATCACCTACTCCATCCCTTACCTGTACCTCACACCCACGGAGACCGAGCAGTTTAACAGAATCATCCGTACTGCCTATAAAACTGCTTTCCACCTGCCTAACTCAACGCCCACGGAGAAATTGCTTCAACTTGGGGTGCGCAACACCCTGGAAGAACTCGTAGAAGCGCACCTCTTGAGTCAATACCAAAGGCTATCGCGCACAGAAACTGGTCAAATACTCCTGCGTCGACTTGGAATAAACCTACCAGGCTGTACCACGGCTACGTTCTCTCCCCCCACTGCTCTTCCTAAAAACACTCACCTGGAGCATAATCAGGGAAGACGGGAAGCTAGAGCCAGAGTCCTTCAATGCTTTCTGGTCACGAAACTCCGCCGTCACTCTATGGGAGAGCTTCATACGCTGCTCAAGGTTGCCGCGACGCGGCGCCACTGCGCCACAGAGGGCATCGTTCGGGCTGCTCGTGTACTGAAACGCGTGCGCACAGCGAGACAAGCTGGTGGATAAGGTGTGTGTATGTGTCCGAGTTAGCTAAAATGTTGGAAGACAACGATGCCCAACACGTGTTGCGTGCCGGGGTGCCGTTCCGGCTACAAAGGAACGACGGAAAAGGTGTTTTCTTTACCATCGGACAAGGAGCAGCGCGTGAAATGGAAGCGGGCCATACCGAGGCAGGAAAGTGGCGACTTCAACTTTCAGTCGAAATATACATGTGTGTGTGTGCAAACCATTTCGACATTTCGACTTCTTTCTGACATTGATGACAATATCAGCATCGACGACTGGAATATATTAGCCCCTCGTAAATAGTTGCGCATTAAAAGAACCAAAATAACTTCTGTTGTCGCGTTTTTGTCGAAAGCACGAGCGGCGTAAGTTACTGGATTACTCTCTCCTCTATATGAAACTGCTTATAAAACAATGGCCTAATTACAATACACTGTCAAATGTGTTGGACCTTACTCTTCACGTTCAAACTAAACGCCGCACCGATTGATTTGCGGGGTTTCACGTCCCAAAACCAGCTGTGATTATGAGATGACACCCCGTAGTGGAGGGCTCCGGGGTAATTTTGACCCCCTGTGGTCCTTTAACGTGCACCTAACTCCAAGTACACGGGCTTCAACATTTCGCTTGTCAGAATGCAGCCGCCGCGGCCGCGATTAGATCGCGCGACTTTCGGATCTGCAGCCAAGTGCCATAACCACCAGACCACCGTGGCGAGGCAAACCGCCGCACCGAAGACTGCTATGAGGTTCGTATTAGATATATTATACACAAGGCTCGTACTGGAATGTAATCGATCTGTCGAGAAATCTGAAGCGCTCGGAACAGCTGTTTCCCTTTTTTGTTTTTTTTTTTCGTCATGAAAAGAAGACATTCTACGGAAGCAGTTCTTTCAGTAATGGTTTAATTGTTTGGGTTTTCAGTCGAATAAAATACCACGAGGAGCCTGATACTGTTCACAGTTTAATGTAAATTAAGCAGCCGTGCTGTGCGAACCATCTGGCCTTATGCGCAACTTGGCGCAGTCGAGAGGTTTCGCCCACTTGTGGGCGAATGGACGTGTATCAACTCGCATGTTCGCCTCTTTACAAGTGGCACAGCAGGCGCATTATTGCGAATGTACAGTGTTCGATTTCAGGCAAATTTTGAAAAGCTGGACCAGTTGCAGTGTTGAGACGAACGAGCGGCGTTCTCCGGGCCACGGCGGCTACATCTCGACGAGGCGAAACGCAAGAGAACATAACAGGCGTGTACTTTGATTTACATGCGTATAAAAAGGACCCCAGGTATCAAAAATTAATCAAGAG